>JABFIG010000132.1:0-69636 GCA_017139545.1 Ambrosiella cleistominuta | reverse complement strand
CAACCCCCGACCACCCCTACGGCCACTCCCGCCGCCGCCTCCTCATCATCTACATCCACGGCTTTTACGGCAACGACGACTCCTTCCGCTCCTTCCCCCTCCACATCCACAATGCCTTGAAACCCCTCCTACCCACACACGCCATCCACTCCAAGATCTACCCGCGGTACAAGACATACCGGGCCATCTCGGTTGGGCGGGACATATTCTCAGAGTGGCTGCGGCCGCACGAGGATGCGTGGACGGATGTGGTGTTGGTGGGACATTCGATGGGGGGGATTCTGGCAGCAGAGGTGGCGTTGTTGAGAGGGCCGGATGGGCAGAGGCAGCATAATGTTATTGGGATTTTGGCGTTGGATTCGCCATTTTTGGGAGTGCATCCAGGGGTTATTGGGAGTGGGATTGCGAGTTTGTTCAGTGGGGGATCACCGGACCCAGAATTTTACGAGCCTCCGGAACCAGTGCTGCCGTCGTCTATATCCGGACATAAGCGGACGGATACTTCTATATTCAATCCTGAATTCATAAACGATGTCCGGTTAGCGACACGCCCGTTCATGGACTCAGTTATCCACTTCTACCGAAAGCATGCTGAAGCCGGAATGGTCGGGGCGACCAAGATGCAGGTGATCCGCCATCTGGAATATTGTGGGTGTCTGCTAGATTTTCCGGGCTTGAGGGAACGGTATAATCGAACGACAGCGATGAGGCGACGGGGAGAAATGGGCTTCGTCAACTATTATACCAAATGTGACGGCAGAGAGAAGATCAGAAATAAGCAAAGTGTGAGGAAGAAAAGTGGTGAGGATTTGCTGTCCCCGGAAGATTCAAGACGTCCGTCAACGACATCGGAACATAGAGGCCGAAGTCTTCATCGCGCTTTACCGGACTTCTCCAATCAAGACTTACACTCTGCCGCTCACTCCCTAAACCCTTCCATCTTACCCGCACCTATACAAACCCTATCCCACTTCGCCTCTTCCTCTTCATCCTCCCGCTCACCTCCTCGCGAACCACCCGCTTCCCCCACCGATAATCTCCTCCCAGCACCCCCGTCTCCCACCCTCCTCGCCACCCTCGACAAAGCCACCCGCAACCACCTCGAAAAAGCCTACAAATCATCCCTTAAATCCCACGAAAAAACCCAAAAGAAACTCGCCAAAGAAACCGCAAAAGTCCACAAGGCTGCCGTCGAGGCTGAAGCCCGACGACTCCAACGCGCCACCTGGGCCAATTCCGTCACCGACCAGGACACCACCGGCACTCCGAAAGCGACAGCGACAACCTCGCCACGATCTGCATCGGAAAGCCCTGCTTCTCCGGGGTCTCAGGATACATCCTCAAAGCCAAAGAAGCTGCGGAAATTCTGCACTGTGCCGAGGGCGCCGAGTCCCTCGTGGGAACCCGTCTTCATAGCCGGGGTCGACGAGGTGGGGGCCCACTGTGGGTTGTTTGCAAAGGGGAAACACTATGAGAGGTTACTGGGGGATGTCGTCGAAAGAGTTGTGGAGTGGGTTGGGGAAGAGATGAGTAGGAGAGAGATAGAAAAAGTGCGAAGAGGGGATGATGATGAGATAAGTAAATAGATGGTTGATATAGAAATGAGTTTGATATTAATAATGAATCAATTTGAATCTAGCATAATCAAAATGCGCTAGATGTCTGCCGATGCTAGTCTCTTCTCACCTAGTTTAATGTATACGCGGGAAATACCTTCTTATACACTATCCAAACAATGCTTTGGCTGAAGCCAACATGAGCCTCGATGTGCACCTCATCAGGCTCATCACATCCATCAGTTCCCCCTCGGATTCCCGCATATAGAAAGTTGCATTAAATGGTGTATCATGTGATTCCATTGTTTGTTTATTTGTGTATAAAAGATATTTTGTGTATTGACCGATCCCATCAGCCGTTTCAGTATAAAAAAAATGCAAAGAACCGCAAGGGAAAACCGGAATCATTTTCCTAAACCCTCGTAAAAAAAGATACAGATATCTCCCCATATTTGTTGTGATAAAAAAGGAAGAATAAGAAAAGAACAAGAAAAGTACAATGTCCCCCAAACACAGAACCGTAAAAGCAGAAAACAGACAGCTACCTTGTGACTGGAATGGCCCTCTTTCCATACGCCACTATCGGCGGCCGGATGAGAGTCTGACAAAGTCCTTCAAGGAGACGCTATTGTAGAGATATATATTGAGATAATAGATAAAAACAAGCCGAAACAAACAGTCATCACGTATGACCAAGATCCAGAACGCCATGCTAAACAGTACAATTAATAAAAACAAGACAAAAATGACAAAAGCGAAGCAGAAAAAAGAAATTTATGAAAGGGCTGGATGTCAGTGTCTATGCCCGCAATTGGCCTGACAATCCGACCTAGACCCGGCAAGTAGTGAACATCGCCGAGCCTATGATTAGAACTCGTGTTTTTTTGTTTAAGTCTTGTGGAAAGAAACAGGAACACAGAAACTTGCAGATAACGATATAATCAACGGTAATATCAATCTTGCGTATCGATGAGAAGACCATGGCCAGATTCGAGCCCTTGGTATTGGAATAAACAAGTCCGCATCACGAAAACTTGCTCAACACTGCGTCAGCAGTCGGCATGAAGAACAGGTTCACATCTTAGACTTTCCCAAAAATCTCGTCTCCACTCAGTGAGCCGTCAGTATAGGTGACTATGCGACAACATACCACCTATGAAAACGGAGGGTCCCCATAACAATCTGCATGAAAGAGTAACAGAGACTGATAATGCGTGATCAAATCAGGGGAAACTGACTTCCAAGGGAGCATGAAAGAAGTAAGCTCGAGCCACCTCTGATAAGAACCAACAGTATGGGGATAGGGAAAGAGTGTCGTTCCATTCTGATGTTGCTATTAATATCAGATGGTAATCATCGCCAGGTCGACACCCCCCCTACGATAGGCCACAGACACTTAAGTCTCCTACGATGCTCGTTAATCAACTGAATGACACAAGCCAAAGGACCAGAATAAATGGTGTACCATCAAACTCATGCAGGAAGTATCCATGCAATTAATTCAAACCACAATACGATTCGCATAGGGGTAGTTTTTTTTTTTCTGGACTTTCGTAGGAGCTTGTCGGGATAAAAAAAAAGCGGACAAAACGGGAACAGAGAACCCTGGTTAAATCCGGACAATGCAAAGAAAAGCAATGCATATCACATTGAACAAAAGAAATCAAGCCTGAAAAACCAGACATTGACCCACTTTGAACAATGAGAATAGACTTGGGTTATGAACAGGTGGCAAATATACCAGATGACGATAAAAGTAAAGAGAACGTCATGAGTTATCGTACCACAATTTTCAGTTCAAGGTGTGGCGACAGATACATCGACCGCCAGCTACCTGGACTCTGGTCCGTCCGGATACTGAGAATCTGGGGATGCTGCTTGAAGTAATCCTATGGTAAGCAAGGACGAGAACGGAAAAAAGAATGCATGCACCATTAGGGAACGAGACAATTCAGGACACATCACACTTTGTGTCCATCGCCAATGTCCCGAGGTCTGAGAAACGCTGAAAAGATGGTTGGGGCCATAAGGAAAATCCACACCAGGATGCCCTCACTGTTTGCGAAGTCAAGACGATCAATACTGTGTTCACCAATAGATGGATACCGCAACGAAACTTGACAGTCAGATTGGTCTTGATCGCTAAAGTGGCAAGGCAAATATGGCGCGGGTTGATACTGTTTTCAAGTCAGGCAATCACGCACTGACAGTATCATTATCAGAGGTTTAAACCATGTTTCCAGCATTCTAAGACCGGTTAGATACGAAGATAACCTGAAAACAAAAATACTCACTTTCTTCAGACGCTTGGTGCCGTTGCAATCATCCCCAATAGAATCACCGCCAGTAGAATTATCAAACCCGCTCTCCGGGTACCCCTCAAAACTACTCTCGTTGTAGCTACGCTTCACAACATTACGCCTCGCGCGGTCGTTAACCTGACCGGCCAAACCACCAGCGCCACCATTCATACCAGGGGCCCTCGGAACCCGGCTTATGCCACTACCAGGCGTGTGGGTAGCGGAATCGGATGCCGAGGAATCACCTAAAAAAGACGCCGCATCAAGAGAACCAATGACGTAGGGATCCCAAGCTTCTTTGCGAATCTTGCCGCGGGCCATGACGACAGCCTTAGGAATAACCATTTTTGTCTGTGTAGAAAACCCATCCAAGTAATCTTTGCCCTTAACGTGGTTGGCGTACCAGTAATCCTCAGGCATGGACAACATGAAGTGGAAGGTCTCCTCATCCATACGTTCGTTGGGGTCCTTGGGCATCTTCCGCTCATCCTTCTTGGGGTCGTAACCGCCTTCAATCTTCAAATCCTTAAGTTGATTCTTAAAGCTCTTCCGCAGAATGTTCTTAGAACCGTCTTCATTTTCACGGGCAAGCTTCTTGGCCAGGCCAGTCAAGTTGAACGCCACAAAGTAGTCCTCAGTGGCGGGGTACTTGGGATGGTTAACCGGCTTTTTGCAAAGAAGGTACTTTGGACCGACATCCTCATGAAGGGCTTCAATACCAACCGCACCAACCTCAGTTTGAATACGTTTGCTGCTCTGGTCACCAGAATCGTCGGCAGAGCGCTTACGCTTGTGATTTTGAGAATCATCCATAGTGATTTCAATTTGAGAGTTACCACCATTCACACTGTGAGCGGGAGTCGGAAGTGTTTCAAGGACGTGGCCAGATTGTAGGGACTGGAAAGAGTCGTTCCCCGTACACAATTGCGAAGGACTCTGAGGAGTCTGAGGATGGCAGTTCATGATGAACAGTCGCGTTGACAATGTACTATTAGCTGGAAGCAGCAAAAAGTACAAACCTACCCGGTTACCGAGTAAATTCTAGCAACTATTGAAGAGAGTGACTCGAAAAGACGAGACAGACGAACAAGACGACAGCGAAAAAAAATCGATATCGTGTCTAAAGAATGTTGGACCAAATTCCCAGCGTTTATCAACTCATTAACGCGTGTGTATCGCTTACAAGTTGATGGTTCAGAGATGGTGGCACGAGAAGCGACTCGTTGGTAAAATCTTCGAGAGTGCGAAGATTAAGATTGTGGCGGACGATGGAAATGAATCGATCGTTCAATCTATACACACATAAGAGACCGTGTCAGAAAAAGAAGATTCCGTCTGTTCAGCGGAAGGGAGAACAAACATACTCCCAATAGCTTGGTTACTAAGTCGCACTTCGTCTCCAATAGTCGGCAATCTCTCCAATTAATCGTAGGAAAAAGTCGTCGCGGTGTTCAAATGGCGTAAATTGATGACACTCAATCACTCTCCTGTCACACCCTCGCCTGCTCAAGCAGGGCTCGAAGTTTGAATTGAAAAGACTTGTCGGCGTCGTCTCGAATATAGTCGTCGATGGTGGGCAAAAATCCGATAGGTGTGGTATGGTAGGCGTATCGCAGAGTTGAATTATCGCAAGACTCGTTCCGATTAAATAAAGGGTCGTCGCAAACGAGAAGCAAGAAATGAATCTTGCAATGATGTGGTTTTTATTGTGGAATTAAAAAAAAGAAAAAAAAGAGGGTTATCAGCCGGCCGAAGATGAACAAATGTGTCGAGTTTGTTGTCCGGCCTGGTTGACAATATGGTGATGATGATGATGGTGTAGGAGGGAAAAAAACCCTGAGTCAAAGGACGAGGGCGAAGGGCTCCTTACAGTGGGCGAAAAACAACGAAAACCAGCGAAACAGGGCCCCGGTCTGCCTGGAAGAGCTGCAACCATACTGAGAAATGGACAGGGACCCACACAAAAAAAATACATTCAGCACAGGAAATGGCTGGAGTCTAGGTGGGAAAACACCATTAAGTGTGGGCTTAGGACTCAGTCCCAAAATTGACACCTACTGAACTTCCTGTTATTTTATGCCTGGGCTGGGAAAGAATCAAATTTTTAGTAGGTTGCGCACCAATTCTGCTACAGAAACCCCAAAACAGAAACAAGAGCCCCAAGTGTTGGTACCTGCTCCTTCTCCTTTCGGGTCTGCGTTGAGAAACGCTAGTTCAACTCACAATCTGGCACCTAGTAGTTCAGATGTGGGTTGTGCGAGTTGTAATTGTAGTCATTCCGATGTTAAGTCAAAAAAATTTTCTTGCCACATCAAGTTGTCAGCAAGTGGCCGCCCACCAACTAACGAGAAAAGTTTCTAACCTGTTCGGAACCAGCCCAAACAAAACTCGAAAGTGTAAAAGCCAATATAGCAGCTTCTAGTATCGAAATCGCGTTATCCAGATTCCAGATGATGCCCTTTGAAGTTTGAGATAATATCTGTTCATGCAACCAGTCGTTTGGGAGGGGCGTGGAACTTTGAAATCCTGTATCCCTCTAGGATTTCGGTCTACATAGCCCAACTCTTATGGGACCATAAAGCCGAGGCCGATGCTGGTGCTGACTACAATCGTCATCTGACTGTATGCTAACCACGCGACAGCCTTTTGCTTCATCGTCAATTTTTTCAAGAGAACTTTTTTTTTCTGTGGGTAGATTTTTTATTTACTACATACCGTATCACCCCGTCAATATCGAGGAATATTATTCCATCTATATACATACCGCGCAATATGAGGTCCGTCCACTATCCCCAACCAACCTTTGACATTGCTCTCTCGAACCTCACGACCTGTCCCATCATGTTCGAACAGCCAGTCCCAGTTTTAATCCCTGGTTATTCACACGCCCCCAGTCATACTAAATTCGCACCTGGCCCTCCCCTGTATGGATTTTATTGCGTCTGGTAATCGCAAGCTCCTAAGATTGTCAAATTCACACCATACTTACGTTTTATCTGCATGTTCGAAGTCATGTGACATTCCCCGTAATATTTCAGATATCCAGCGAATCAAGGCGGCGCAAAGTTGCAGAATGTGTGACAGCCCACGGACGCTATGCCGACCTTAAACTTTAAACGGTCTGAAATGGACCATGGAAGTCTGAAGATGAAGCGTGCTTTATCGTAGACTGATATCTGCAAACAAGAGATCATCAGGATCTGGTTATGGTGAATAAGTGTGTATGCGCATTCTGCGGGTTCCTGAATGTTATGGGAGCATGTACCGCCAGTTCTCCCTCTGTGCCCCATTACCAGTATCAGCTGCATCTATATAAATAGGGATTGAGAGGCCGTTTGATATATTCTCACTAAACCGCCATGGTAGTGCGTTTTGTGTACCACAGCATGTTGTGCTGGTAGATACAGATAGCTCACCAACACATGAGACACTTAATCCCTAATAGCAAGGCAGAGAAGCAAAATTGTAAGACTTATGAGCTTGCTAAGAACCTGACATTCAAGTTAGGTTGCGATCGCCTATGGCATGGGCAGATTTCAAGGCAATCATGGAGTCAACTGTTGTTCATTTCGGCGGAGGTATATCTAGTGATCTCAATGTTGGGCTCGCGTGTGACTGCGAGTTTGGGCTGAATCGGCTATATGTATGAGCATGACTACTTGGGTCATGAGCTCGAATTTTTTGTTCGATACTGAATTGTTAATTGTTGCAAGTTCAAACAATAAAAATGGTCAATTGTTATGTCACCAAGTCATTAACTACCATTTATTTACTATTTGTTTTGTAATAAGTTATTTTAACCGGTATGATAGGTATAAGGGTTAAACTGCATACAACCCACATCGACATCGTAATGTAGTCACGTGTCACTAAAGTGGGCACTTGGAAACTAATATCAAGAAAAATTTCGGCCCGGCATTTGACGATAGCTCTTTTTCTTTTTTTTTTTTCAACTCACGACCTCATAATCAAATCATCGTTAGCTGAACAAACCCACACAGTAATCATTCTGGGCGTCAACGCGGCAGACGACTCCGAATGAGGTCAAGAATAACTCCTCTAAATTGCCCTTGCTTAAAACCATCGTCACGAGGGCCCTTAATTGCGCGCTACCATGAAATGGTGATGACCTGATGCAAGATCTGGACATTTTTATCTTTTCCTTTATTGAGAAGTTCTTTCAAATCATGTATTGAGGGATGGAGCGGTTGGTTCTGTGGTGAGCGATCGATTTCTGGACGTTTAGGCGGCTGTTGTGCGATCGTTAAGAAGAGATGTTAATGGATGCCAGGAAAATGGGTGTGATGACTTTTTTACATCTGGTAAACTGATTGTTCGGAAGTTGTCACGGTCCGTCTGTATAGACTGGTACCGGAGCCGTCGAGTAACATGCGGACGCCATGGCTTATGTCTGACCCGTTGAGCGAATGTATCGTGAATCGTGATGAGTCTTGGTAGTCGACTATTGGTATAACTTGATACTTTTATGAAATATTTAGTCTCTACAGCTGTGTCGTGCTGTCGTATCTATCTCATAATCACCTTCTCCTGTGCAGACCGCTCATCCCAAGCTCAATTTCGCCTGTTCAACATGCATCAGACCCATGTTCCCCTTTCCAACCTTCGCAACTTTCCCTAGCCTTCTCTGAAGAGACAAAAAAAGCGGACAAGGCTGAGGCTGCCTACGTGGCTCGCCCATGACCCACCATTTTTACGGACTCACCGCCTGGCATAAAATCACTATAAAAATACTGCGAATCCACTCAGTCAACATTTTTTGTTCTTTTTCCTTTTCTCTCCATCCTAGTGCACGGGCTTTAAGTGTTACAGTGAGGATTCGTCCGAGTACACTTTTTTGCTAGTTGAAAACTATACTATGACCACTCCAACTTGTGGCTTGTCCCTTGTTGGGAATTTTTGGAACCCCTCTGATTTCCTGATGGATTTCTAGTTTTTTTTTTCTTCATTGTATGTGGCTCCTGGCGGGCTGCTGCGAAGAAGGATATGAAACGCTGGCTGGTTTTTGTGGGTGGTCTTGGAAGCGATTGGATGTGTGTGATGAGTTTGAGGCCATCATGGAGGGGCGTATGAAGTGACAATTGCGGTGTGGTTAGCGTGAGGGCGGTTAGATCGAC
Organism: Ambrosiella cleistominuta; assembly: GCA_017139545.1. Lineage (NCBI taxonomy): Eukaryota > Fungi > Ascomycota > Sordariomycetes > Microascales > Ceratocystidaceae > Ambrosiella > Ambrosiella cleistominuta. The sequence continues at coordinate 60,645 of JABFIG010000132.1, read as the reverse complement.
TTTACGCGAACCGATGAACTGAAGTTGAGTCATGCACAGAACCAGGCTAGATGAGGAGGTGTCCTTAGTAAATGAATGTAGTGTTGGTTCTGAGATGGCAATGCGTAATTGGCTCTTGGACACTAGACTCCAAATTGGAGTCTTCATGGTCTATTGCTGTTATATCAATGGTTTTTGTAATGGTAAATAGGTTGATTGTCTGTGACGTCTATGTAGTTGGCAGATCTCCATTTTCAGGTACCTTACTGAATACTGATGCCAAAATTAATACGGGCCCGTTTCTGATGGACATTCTCATCACACTTGGAATATACCAAATATAATCCCAGATCCTCACATTGACATTTCAATCGTAACCGGGGGCCATTGATCCAGTAGTATAATTGATGCTTCGGACTTCTTTAGTCCTTTAGCGGTCCATAGTGAATGTGTTAGGTCTTGGGTTCGATCCCCGAATAGCCCCGGGTATTACCTTTTTGTCCTCGTTCTTGCGTTTTGTCAAGAACAGATCGCGATAGGTTGAGGTTCGGGGGGAAGTGAGACGAAGTGGGCTGGTAGCAGGGTGATGGACTGAGGGTTGATTGGAGTTGGTTGCTTTTTTCTTGGTGAGGTTGAAGCGTGGCAGTGGATGTCTATGAAATCGGTCAGAAAACTAGATAGACATAAATTGTTAAAGTGATGATTTGAGTCTTGATCTTGACTATGGCGTCGGAAGTTGTATCGTCACCTTGTGATGTATCTAATATCTTCTCCATACACACAAAGTGATTAGACTACCACCTCTAAAAACATAATAATGCGTATCTTGTTGTCCCCACGACCCCGCTATCAATATGTCATCAAAACATTATGATCATGCATCCTGCACCTGCAATGCATAAAACCTGCCTCAAATCCCACCCGGAACCCGTCACCTCTCCACCTTCCAGCTTGTCTGTCGTTACCTTGGCTACCATCTGGGATGGCAACTGGACGCCCAAGTCACTTATTGCCACTATATTGAGTATCCCAGGCCAGCTGCGTGGTTATCGCTTGATAGATTATTGTTGTCTGGGTGGAGCTGAGTTGGGTCGGTTGGGATGACCACAGGTGAGAAGTTTTGCTGGATACAGTGTCGAGGCTGACGTGGTTAAGGTTTAGTGAGTCATATCTAAAACTGCAAATTATCGATACTGAATACAGTGTTGGTCGTCGATCGGCCTTATCGGGATATATAATTTGTCATCTTGTCATAAAAGAAAGTCGATATTCTTAAATCCCTAGATCATGTCGCCTTCATCATATTCCATCAATATTGCCTCTCATCTCACACACTCGTGAAAGCAGAGCTTGTCCATCCCAAAACGGAAATAACCTCAAGCTCCATCCTTCTGCAACCCATGTTGAAGTTGCCCCACTCTATTCCACCTCCACTACCTCACCTTTCGTCATCACAACCGAGCCTCAGGGAACCATACGGGAAAGTGATTTTGGTACCCGACGTCATTCTTAGTTCATCAAGATACCGCTTATAAAAATATCTCACTGACAATTTGAATAATACGGAATCGGTTATCCAAGACATCACATACTTACATATTCAAGTGAACATGTCTGGTGCTGCTCTTGTTACTGGTGCTACCGGGTTACTGGGCCGGCAGGTCTTTTCGGTATTGGGTGATGCCGGGTTTGATGTCAAGGGCTTGGGGTACTCTCGGGCTGATGGTGTTACTATCCTGAAGGCTGATCTTAGGAAGCCGGATGAGATTGCTGGCGTTCTGGACTCCGTCAAGTAAGCATTATTTATGTCATCTATTTTACCACTTTTTACCATACTAACCATCGTATAGGCCAAAGGTTGTTGTTCACTGTAAGTTATTTAATACAGAATAACTGTCTCATGATACATCAGGAACTGACAACGTTCAGGCGCTGCTCAACGTTTCCCCGACAAGGTCGGCAAGGACCCCGAGGCTGCCCGCGCCTTCAACGTTGCTGCCACCTCTTCACTCGCCTCCCAATGTACCGAACGTAACATTGTTCTCATCTATATCTCCACCGACTACGTTTTCCCTGGTATCCAGGGCGAAGCTCCCTACGCGGCGACTGGGCCTACGAATCCGCCAAATCTCTACGGCGAGACCAAGAGAGATGGTGAAGTTGCTGTCACCGAGGCATACAAGGGCAAAGCGGGGAGAGGTGTTGTATTGAGAGTTCCCGTGTTGTATGGTCGGGCGGAGACGCCGGCGGAAAGTTCGGTTAATGTGTTGTTGGATACGCTGTGGAAGAGTCAGAGTCTGGAAGATGGGAAGAAGATTAAGATGGATGCTTGGAGTGTTAGATATCCGACCAATACGGAGGATGTCGCGCGTGTAATCAAGGGTAAATTTACGTCTCAATGGACAGTGATCTCGAGGCATCTTCAACCAGTCCTCATATATCTAGACAAGCAGTATACTAACCATATGTAGATATCGCCACAAAGTACCTCACTACGCCTGTGGAAACTTCCCTTCCGACCATCCTCCAATTTTCTAGCGAAGACCGCACCACCAAGTACGGCATCTGCGAACGTTTTGCTGAGATTATGGGTCTCCCCATCACTGGCTTGGAAGCCCAAACCGACGGCGGCGACCCGAAGGCTACTGTTCAGAGACCCTACAACTGCCACTTGAGCACTGATGCTTTGAAGGAACTTGGTATCAGTGTTGAGACACAGGACTTTGTTGCTTGGTGGCGGAGAGAGTTGGGGGCTTTCAGAAGATGAACTAGGTGAGGATCTGAGAAGATTTCAGCAGAGAAGTAATTTGAACAAGTACATAAGTACATACGCTAGGAATATGATGATTTGAGTAAAATCCAAAGATTGACTCTACGAATGACCGGATTAGTATGCGTCGGGAAAGCACAAAGTCTCGGAGTTTTGTGTGGATCATGAGAGTAGCAACAATGACTACCGAGTGTCTCGGGGTGCTTTCACGAAGGCCTGAAAGTTCTTGTAAATCATTGATTGGCTGTATTATATTTGTGGATGGTGACACGGCGGCGCTTCTCTCATCTGTTCGTCGGCTCATCTTGACATCCACAGTCAGTCAATCCCTACCCCCATCAGCGGATATCATCCTCTCTCACTAAATCTCATTAAATCTTACGAAATCTTTTTAGATTGAAGATCCTCTCCACTAACTGCATAATAAACAATATTTTGCCCATTAACCATCACTCAAAGTTAACCAGGGTCCCTGAGGATCGACATTTACTAGTGGCAACATGGACTTTTTTCGTTTTAGGGATCCGGTCGGTTGGACGGTGGCATGCCAGCGATTATCATGGCTGAATTACGGAGTGTATAGTTTACGAGGCTATTGGGGAGAAGGTTATAATTAGGGTTTAGAGGGCCGTTTTGGGCGGTCGGTGGGTATTACGGCAGATAATGTTATGCAGGGCGGCGGTTGGACCATTGATGGACTGGGGGATAGTTTCCTTTTTTTTTTTTTTCTTTTCTGCTCTGGCCTTGGGAGCAGGGCGATTGGCGGTGAGCGGTGGTAAAAGTGGGTGCGTTGGAGGTTATTTGGGGGGTTCATGCGGGTGGTTGTTTAGTAGATGCTTTTGCAGTGGTTTCTCATGATAATGCATAGCTGGTAAGGGGGGCAATATGCAAGGTGATGATGACTATATATGATACGATATATATAGATTGAATATGCCTTTGACACTATGAAGTCGGGGATCGAGATGCGGCCTTGACAGATTATTTGATTATCTTTTATTCTTAGGGAGGCTAGAAAGAGGCTTTGAAAGGGGAGACTTGGCTCGAGGGCAGAAAACTGGGTTGGAATATAGCACCACAGGATGACTTCTGTTACATTGGATGGTACTCGCTTGTGAAGATCATGAAGCAGGTACGAAAAATATAATGTGAGGTTGAGTGTGTAAGTCGAGTTTAGGTTAAAAAAGATGCAGAAATGGATCTGTCAATTAGTAGTCAATAAACGTGTGTAAGTAGTCCGTGTGAAATATTGAGTTGTACAATGTCAACATACAAGAAACTGTGTTTGTGATGGCTTTCACAGACATTTTAGGCACAGAAGGGATCGGATTTTGGGCTCAACACACGCAGAGCCCAGCTGCCGTAGCGCTGCCGTAGCATCTGCCCCTTACTTTAGGAATGCTGCTGACATAGCAATGAGCATATTAGATTGTCATATTTTACAGGACACAAACAAGTTTGTGTTTATGTAGATGATAAAATCCAGTCCTTTGTCATTCCAATATTGACTTCATGTCCAACAACAGCCCTACTCGGCTGGCTGGCAGAGCATAGACTAACTGTACACTAGACAAGGTCACGTCGTACTTTGTCCACAGCGTCGTATGCTCAATATGGTGGCACTTGTCTAGAATAAACTTGGACGGTGTGTTTCATTGAATGATCAAGAGATCTCTTTCGGTATATCTTTGTATTTCCTTGCATTTGGGGATAAACAGATCGGTATCGTCTTCTCTTTTCTCCCACGGTTGAGGCGTCGGCTACGTCCTTGGGCCCTGCAGACATCAAACACAGATAGACGGACGGACGCAGAGGGAGCAGGTAGACAGCTTCGGGTGATTCGGGGAGGAAGCGTGAGGGACTGGCTGGAGCAAATCGAAGAGCTAATGCTTTCTAGGGGCGCGGGGGAGGATAGCTTGGCTGGTCATCACGTAAGAAGAACCGGGGAATGGAGAGACTAGAAAGGGCCTTGCGTTCAGTTGGGATGCTGGTTGGACCAGGGAAAGGACATGAATGTATCGGTGTTAGGTCATAATGTTTTAATGGAGGGAAATGTATTCAAGATTTTAGGTGAGAAGATGTATTATAGTTGCTTTGAGTCATTCTTAGAGAGTTTGATTATCCATTTACTGGAATACCCGATATTTTGAGGCTAAGAAAAGAAGGCTGGGTAATTTATCGCTGTATCCATTCTTACCAATTTGGTGGTCAAAGAGTAACTTGTCGTTCGTGCCTTCCGTCGCCCCATGGATACATGTTTTAGAATTTGGACTGATCTCATATTTTTTTCTTGGTGAGTTTTAACCAAGACAGTCCAACTGAGAAGCCCAAGTGGCCCAAGATGAAGCAGTAAAACAGCGAAATAGACCAATGAGAGAGATGATCCAAAAATTAATACGCCACTGTTTTATCTTTGTTACATATGAGTCTGCACTAATTAGTGTGTAAACAGCGAACAAAGCTGGAAAGAAGCTGGAAAGAAGAAATGAAAGAAAAAAGAAGGTACTTACGTGGGCTAAGGTGAGGAGTGACAGATGAACTAAAACCTAGCTTCGTTGTGATTTTCCTTCAGATGTTTTTTCCTTGTTCTGGTTTTTAGATTTTTATTTTTTTCTTTTCTTTTTATTTTTTGCCTTGTTGGAGTTAATCGTGACAATCTTATGATATAATGAAAGCCCTTTGATTTCTTTCTTTTTTTCTCGTCCTCCTCTCAATTCAGGATTTAAGCTTCACTTCTATACATTTATTGCAACATTTTCTTCACTTAAACCTGTTGCTATTGGCCCTCTCAGTTTCAGCGGCTCAATTCAGACTCGGTCACACTACTGATACACTCGTTGTGACCCGATATTGTGTGCTCCATATTGTCTTCTACTTGAAAAGAAACACTCTATACGATCATCACGACTTCATTCCTCTCTTTCACTCCTTCACTGTCAAATTTACCGCTTTCATCTGTGATCCAAGCTTCCGCTCCGCTTTACCTCCGCCCTAGTCTAATTTCTCACCTTTCCTGCCGTCTTCGGGCCCCGCCACTCACTTTTTATTCGGGATTGCCTTTCAAAACTTGCTGTTCACAATGGCCGTTCAAGTTCACCCAAAACAATACATCGCTATGGGCGGTGGTGGTATTCCCCAGATTGATGCACCAACTGCCGCTAGCAATGCCGGCGAACGTGTAAGTGTTCTCACCTGTCCTTGTTTGTACCCCAGATCTCGTCTCTATCCGTCATGGGATACATCGGGGGTCTCTTGTTGTTTTCTAATCTGCCAAGAAAGTCAATTGCTAACAATTTTGATTGCAGCGTGTTACTATCAGTTGTGGTTCCTCAGTAATTTCACTACCAGTGACCACCGAAACTACACCATCTGATTTGTTGTTCTCTGCTGCCAATATTATGGTCCATAAGATCAACCCGAAATACAGCATAATCACCGAGTCATACCGCAATCTTTTCCTTGAACGCCGGCTACGTCGCTATGAACTCGTCAAAGATGTTCTGAACTCTTGGGACTTTGACGCTCAAAATACCCTTAAAATCATCACTAGGAACTCCGCAAGCCCCGCAGATTGCGATTTGGAACTGTCACAAGTACCCATTACTCCAGACGCGCCGCGCGGATTCTCTTTCTACATGTACTACTCTGGCCGCGCTGGTAAATGGCGGAAACGCTTCATCACTCTCCTTGAAACCGGCCAGATGTACTTACATAAAAAGCCAAACGCCAAAATTTCCGACAAGGACTCCGCTTCTCTGTGCCATCTGTCCGACTTTGATATTTTTGGTCCTCCCGTAGATGTTGGTCCTCCAGCATGGAAGGTCCTCAAGGCCCCCAAGTGCTATTGCCATGCCGTTAAGTCCCTCCAGAAACAGGCCGTGTTTCCTAACGGCGAGAACTTTGTTCACTTTTTCTGCACCGACGACCCGGCACTTGCTGGGCGTTTCCACGATGCTATTCATGCCTGGCGTTCTTGGTACTTGGTGAACAAAATGCGTGTCGTCAGTCCGTCAGAGTCATCTCGGAGTTCTCCTACTTCCAAGACGTCTTCGGGACGGACGGCAGTGAATGGATCGGAGCGAAGCAAGGCAGAGGTTGGCGCGCTTAGCCATCGCCGTATGAAGGTGTCGGTCGACGAGACACCCTACACCATTGGTGCGTTCTCTCCACTCATGGACATGTCACGATTTGACAAGCCCCTCGATGACTTTGGCAAGGACTTCATTACTAGCACTACTTCTAAATCTGCTCGTCGGGAAACGACAAAGGTTCCCGAGTCCCAACGACGCCCTGCTACTGCTATTTCCCGCTCCACTACCGTTTCTCACCGTGATGCACCAGCGCTATCTGCAGCCCCTCTGCCTAAAGCTACACGTGCGCCCACATTCCCCCTTGTACAAGCTGCGGTGAATCTCTACGACCCTCATATTAATACTCCCATTCCTTCTACCCCCGCAACTCCTCGCCGCCCTCCTACACGTGCTCACACAATTCAGACTACCCCTCGGCATGAGCCAGACTTTGCCTCTTCTGGCCTTCTCGGTGAAGTCTATGAAAAACGCCGCGCTGAACAAAACTCACTCGTTTCACCTATCGTGCAATCTCCGTTTACTGAAGGCCCTTCTCTTCTTAACGGTGGTATGACCACTCCTACTGTTGTCACGGCCCCTACCACTTCTCTTTCCCGAAGTAAATCCACTCGTGTTTCTTCTGGCGGCTTCCACTCCCACTCTGAAGCTCTCGCGGCACAGGCACCACCACTACCTAATGCTTTTGCTGTTGACCAAGCCCGCCGCGGACGCGCCGCATCCTCCTCTATCAACCGCTCGCGATCTCGCGGCCCTACGGTTAAACCCCTTCTCGACTTTGATACACCTTTACCAACAACCCGCCCAGAGCGCCCTGGCAACGGGGTCCGCGCACCTGCTGGCGTTCCTCTTGTTGACCTCGCTGGTCTTACTGCTGGCGCTATCCCGAAGTCAAGTTCCAGTGGGTCTGTGGGGATTAGCTACACCGTGGTCCCCAGCACTGTTGTCAGCTTGAGTATGGGTGGTGGTATTGGCCTTGGTCGTACCAATACTGTGCGGAGTACCGGACGGGAAGAGTCTAGAAGCCGTCCAAGCACTTCAGGTGGTGGTACGGAGAGAAGTCGGAGTGTCGGTGGACAGAAAAATAGGGGTGGCATGATGCCTCCGGTGCCACCGTTGCCGCATGCGGTCGCTAGTAATGATCCGTATGGACGGCGGTTTCACTAGATGTGATGTTTGAAATGCCATATTTTGATTGATTTTATGGACTCGATGCATTTCTTTTGTTTGACTTGGTTTCTTTCCTTTTTTTCTTTGTTTTTGATACCGATATGTTTTGGCGTATCTTTTTGGATTTACTTTGGATTTCACATGTTTAGGGTTTCAGGTAGATTCTTTTTTTCCTTCATCTGTAGAATCATTACTCAATGCATCAAAGAGATCATGTGCCGTAATTTTCTTACTTCAGCTTACCATTATTTCCATCGCGTAGGACATGTCACAATGCCAAAAGGATGTAATACGTCACCAAATGTTGGTTATGTTCTTAGATATATAGGTAACATCACATATCTGATTAATTATTATTCATCAATTACTTTTACATGTAATAATTTCTTTCTTTTCAAGCGCAGCCCAGTGTTTACTTGGTGCGCTTATAGATCTTCTTGAGGAAAGCCTCTAGAACGGATTTCTTCAGGCCCTGAGACTCATCAACGGCAGCAATGTGCTCACGGATGATGGTAGCACGATTCTCTTCAAAGTCTTTGTAGATGGCATCGAGGCCCATGTCGTCGTAGATATTCTTGACAACAGCCTCCTTCGCGGGGTCCTTGCGGCCGTAGTTCTCGTTGAGAAGAGCACGCTGTTCGGGGGTGGCCTTGGAGAGGGCCAGGTTGATCAACCAGGAGCACTTGTTGTCCTGGATATCGGTACCAACCTTGCCCATGTGCTCCGGGTCACCGAAGTTGTCAAGGTAGTCGTCCTGGATCTGGAAGTACTCGCCAAGAGGAATCAAGACGTTCTCAATAGACTTTAGGTTATCGGGAGTGGCGATGTTAAGCTGGTACAGGGCCAGGGCAACGGGAAGGTAGAAGGAGTACCAAGCAGTCTTGTAGATGACAATGAAGGAGTGCTTCTCCAAGCTGAAGTTGCCCAGGTTAATGACCTTCTCGTCGGCAGTAAGGAGATCACACAGCTGGCCTAACTCGGTCTTGAAAGTAATGTCATGAAAGAGTTCAATGAGATCGAGGTAGGCGGGGTGGTCGCGGAAGTACTTCTTCAGGAGGATGTAGATACAAGCTTCCAGCAGGAACGCATCGTTAATAGCAATCATGCCAACCTTATCCTGCAGGTACCAGCAAGGAGCGCTACGGCGAGTCTTGGAGCTATCCATGATGTCGTCGGAGACGAGGAAGAAAGCCTGAAGAAGCTCGGTGCACCAGCCGAGAATGTTGGCCTTGAGCTTGGCCTCGGGAGAGAGAGGAGCTCCGGTGAGGAGCATGATGGAATCGTGAACGGTCATACCACGGTTGTACTTGCCACCAATAGTGTTGGCCTTGAGGTTCTATAATGAGAAATATTTGATGTTAGCACACAGTTCCAGACTTTGGTGCTACAATGAGCCATGGTGACGACGGCATTGAAGCTATCGTGATTTAGGTGAGAGTAACTTACACGAGTGAACCACTCCTTTTGCTCCTGGGGCAGGTTGAACTTGTCGCAGTGCTCGAGGACATCGTTGATGACGGTCTGAAAATCTGCCTCGAACTCCTCGCGTGTAATCTTCTTCAGGCCAGACATTGTTTGAGATAATGTGGGTATATAGAAAAGTTAAAAGAAATGGGGGGGTATCGTGAAGAAAAAGAATGACAGAAAAAGACGCTTAAAAAAGAGAGAACCCCGAGATAAAGCGAATAAATAAGAAAGAAAAAAGACTGCGAGCCAACAGAGGGTATCACAAAGGTAGGAGGATATCTACACGACTTTATAATCGAGCAAAGAAAAAGAAAGTTTAGGTTGAAGTTTCAATGACAATGGATTAGGACGGACAACAGGCGCGGAGGAATTGAGGGGCAAAAGGAGCCTGAACTTCTCTTTACTAATGAGGGACCCTCCACACACCCCCCCCCGGGAGGGGGGGGAGCAACTACAGTTGAAAATTGATAGGCCCAGAAGTGAACAGGACAGCCTCTGTAAATTACTCTCGTTATGAGCAATTACGGAAAAGAGACAAGATATCCTATAAACCGGGGTGATTTTATGGAGAATGGGAACATGAAAGTGGTAAGCGGATCACTTAAGGCGAGGCAGGAACATTAGTTGATGTTACTCTTGTGTAATGTATGCAATGTGTGTGGTAGAAAATTCAAAACGTCAAAGACCGCAAGTATTGATGTGGATTATTTCTGAGTTTGAGCACAGAGATTTGCCAGTAATCTGTTGACGAGAAGTAACCAACGACTTGATGATCACTGGCGTTGATATGATTTTTCTTTGAAGGCTATCACGAAATCTGTGATTTAGCATGTGATTGTATGGTTTTCACAGTTCTTGGCCGCTCCCTGGCGCCATGGTCACAAATGTAAACACGATACAGCACATGAACAGATATTATTGACCATGCCACCTACTGTCTTTGCTGGAGGAAACAACTTCTGCTTATATCCTATTTGTCTTTGTGTCTCTTGTTTCCAAAATATCATTGGACTGCATCACTAGAATACAACTTACCCATCGCCATATCTCTTCCTTCCTGTTTCACAGAATGGGGGCTAGTAACACTATATTCGGTCCTGATCACTGCTGAAGTGCCCCCCCCCCCGCTGTAGCCAACATCGCCACAAAACTTTCAATTCCCCCCATCCGTCTCCTATACATACATATCAATCTGCCAGTTGTCATTCTCCCCAACTGTTCCCTTACTTAGTTTTATCAATAATATCAACAAGGTTGGCTCCGGATACCCCACTTGACCGCACTAGCCCTTTTTCCACTTCCCCGCCAAGTTTCCGACCCAGCGAAGTTCCTTCACCTTTTAAAGATAATAGTGGGGCAACAAGGCGGTGACACATGGCATTAAGGTATCGGGGAAGGGTCCCTGGTTGAACCCCCCACTTATTGGTTAAGGCGGTGGTCGACTTACCAAATGACTACTACGGAAGAGGGTAGGCGTTGTCTATATATAATGATAGGAGTTTCGGGGAAAAGAATTGTTTGGGACGGAGGTCAGGGGAGTGCGGGATGTTATGTAAGTGTGTCCAACGCGCAGCAGCCGAGGATTGGTGATGTATGGATGACAGCATGCAGCGTTTTTTTTGGGTTTATAATTGTTTGATTGGCATGTGGCATGTAAAGGGATTCGAGATTGGACATCGCTGGGAACCGCTGCTTTTGCTGGGATATCGGCTGGCTGCATGCACACGAACAGACGTTGCAGCATGTCTGTGTCTCGTCTCAAAGGTGGGAGATGTTGGATTATGGGATATTGTTGGTTGGGGTTGTTGCAAAGCTAGAGTAAGGCGAGGCGGGCGGTAAATGACGTGAGGTGTTGGCTATGATTCAAGGTTTGGCTGAAAGCGAGATGTAAGTTTGTTTCCTGATTAGGTAGTTTATGAGCAGTTTGCGGTTTTTTGTACAAGGTTGTGGAGTTTGATACCAAGATTAAGATGCAGATAATGAAAACAATAAGAGTAAAAATCAAACTGATGTTTCAGTTAACTGATACTGATATATAATTCAAGTCACCATATAACATGAAAAACTACATGTTCGTTTATAGGGTTATGACCCACAACTGTTCTTTAGTTAAGATATATCTGCGAACCCTAACGCGAAACCAGCATCACGACTATATATCCTAAACAATGACAATCCAAACAAGGGACTGGGTAATTTGCGCCAGCCAAATTTGCCAATGACTGAGCACTGGAACAATCCAGACATTTAGATATTAAATACTTACTCAGCACTTTAGCCTCTAATCAATTCATTGAGAATCCAGAGCCACTCTCTTCTCCCTTTGTTTCCATCTCATAGTTCTGTCAAGCGGAGCTTCCATCTACGCGCCGCATCAAAAATTAATGTTTACGAGAATTCGCATCACGACTTGACGACTTTTTTTTGCATTAGTTTTGATAAGAGAACCACGACTAGTAATTCGCTTTCACCAAATTTGATACCCTCTGATACTCGACGAATTCACAATACCCTACCACCTCCTACCCCACCCCCCACCACACCGGCCCCGCTCCGGATCTAATCCAACGTCATGTCACTGAAGGCCCAAGACCGGGCTCACCTCCGCAACGCCCTCATCGAAGCCACCATCCGCTGCTCCGAACGCTGCCTCTACCAATCCGCCAAATGGGCTGCCGAGCTCCTTGAAGCCCTCGACCGCACCGCTCAAAAGAACCGCGACAAAGAAGGCGATGAATACTTTGAGTCTTCGGATGACATACCCTCGGTAATTCTAGCACTGAACAAGGATTCGGAGGAGGCGGCCTTGGAGGCGCAAGAAACGAGTAAATACCTTTTGGCCAAGGCCTTTTTTGATTGCCGAGAGTTTGATCGGTGTGCGGCGGTATTTTTGAATGATCAAATGTACGAGGGCTTGACCGAGAAGAAACCGACCAATAATCCGAGTTCTGAAACTGGGAGCACGACTCCGGGGACTCCTAGTACGCCGAGAGCAGCCGGGGAGCAGAAACAGACGGACCCGATAACGAAGATTAGCCAGCGGAGTTTGTTCTTGGCTTTATATGCAAAGTTCTTAGTGGGAGAGAAGCGACAGAACGAGGAGACGGAGATGATAATGGGGTCGAGAGATCTTGGCACAGTAACAAATAAGAATCTGTTTATGATTTCCAGATGTTTGGAGCGGTGGTTTTCAGACGAGCGGGCGAATGCCCGGAGTCAAGGATGGCTCGAATACTTGTGAGTTCCGCTTCGCTGAAACGATATATACCCGATGACTAACGATACACAGATACGGAATGGTCCTTGCTCGGGATAAGAATGAAGAGAAAGCCATTTCATATCTCATCTCCAGCGTACAACTCTTTCCCATGAATTGGGGCTGTTGGTTAGAACTCACAAATCTTGTGACTGGCCCAGACCGTCTGGAAGAAATCTCAAATCTCCTTCCCCGCAACATTATGGCCTACATGTTCCACACTCATGCCTCCCTCGAGCTCAGCCAACACTCCCAAATAATGATGGAAAATATCGAACAACTCCTCCAGATCTTTGACGGCTCAGCATTCCTCATGACTTGCCAGGCTCTTCTATCTTACCACAGCAAAGACTTTTACCAAGGAGAACACACCTTCAGTCGACTTCTCGCTCTCCATCCACACCGTCTTGATGGCCTAGATCACTACTCTAATATCCTCTACGTCCTCGGCATGCGGCCCAAGCTCGTTTTTCTTGCTCACCTCTGCTCCAACGTTGACCGGTTCCGCCCTGAATCCTGTGTCGTCATCGGTAACTACTACTCCCTCATAAGCGTACACACCGAAGCCGTCGCTTGGTTCCGCCGTGCCCTCACCCTTGATCGCAACTGTCTCTCCGCCTGGACCCTCATGGGCCACGAATACATTGAACTCAAAAACACCCACGCTGCCATTGAGTCCTACCGGCGCGCCGTCGAGCTTAACCGCCGAGACCACCGTGCCTGGTACGGCCTTGGCCAAGCCTATGAGGTGTTGGAAATGCATGCATACTCCTTATGGTACTACAAGCGAGCCTGCGGCTTGCGCCCTTGGGATGGCAAGATGTGGATGGCTATTGGCACCTCCTTGCAGTACCAACGACACTATGCCGAGGCTATCAATGCCCTTAAGCGAGCCCTCATGGCCGACGCCTACTTTGACCCCACCTCCACCACCACGGACCCATCGCGCCCCCGCGGAATCCCCACCCAAATGGACCCCGACATCCTCCTTCAGATCGCCCTCAACTATGTCTCCCTCGGCCAATTCATCGACGCCAAAGCCTACATGGAACTCTGCGTCGCCCAAGAAGTCGGCGGAGCCGCCGCCACCGCAGCTGCCGCCACTGCCGTTTCTACGACCACAAATGCATCCCAGCCCACTACATCCCGCCTCAATGACACCTTCATGTCCGACGATTCCCTCCTCGCCCCCACCGGCACCAGTACTCCTCGCCCCCCACCATCTCAACAGGCCGTTACCTCTCCCACCTCTGCCCCGCCCGCGGCCTCCGAAGGCACTGGCGTTACTGTGTCCACATCTCGCGCTCGTATGTGGCTTGCCCGACATGCCCTCGAGACCGGAGACTATGCAACAGCTGCACAACTGGGTACCGAGCTCTGCGATGATGGTTTCGATATTGAAGAGGCTAAGGCTATTGTCCGGGAAGCACGTAATTGTTTGGATAACCCAGCGGGTATGCATAAGAGGAGATGAGATAGGGACTTGTCGAATAGTTGAAAAATTAAATAAATAGCACTTGAAAACCCATATTTTCATTGACATCCACGTACAAATTGGTTGCTGGATTTCATGAGCTAGAGAATATGACGACGTCAATGTGCTGAATGACTTGTATCTGGGAAATCTGGTATCCTCAGATCCTTGGAAATCAGTAAGCCACTGGTCTCCATGACCAAGAAATAATATGATGATGGATCTTTACGTATAAAATAAATAGTGGATGGATCACACATAAGTTTGCTGTTACCCCTAGTAGTGACGTGCATTTACCCTTGGCACTATCATGTACAAGGCCCCAAGCACAGTTACACAGGACAATCACTCTGGAAGCAACAGTTTTTTTACATAAGCGTTTATGCAAGGATAGATATTCAATACATCGGATAAGGCCTCACAATCAACCAAGTCACAAAGATCAACAGTAAGAACAAGCGGGAGAAAAAGGGTTCTTTCAAGTAACTAACCCTAAAACTCCAGAGTCATGATCATCATCGTCATCAAAGACATGCAAAACAGAAATATAAAGGAAAAAACTATCTACAAGAAGCATTTACTCTCAATCACATCCTAGAACATCATGGCGAGAACACCGGCAACAACAAAAGTGCCAATCCAACCCATACTGGTGGTGAGGGTACCAGCAGCGCCCTTGGCAGTCTTTGGCTGGCCCTTGTAGCCCTTACCTTTCTTGTCCTCCTTCTTCTTATCCTTCTTACCCTTGAGCTTATCCTTCAGACCCTTGAGCTTGTCGAGAGGGTGCTTCTTGTTCTTCTTATCACCCTTATCCTTCTTGCCCTTCCACCACTTGTGCTTCTTGTCCTCCTTGGGCTTCTCATTGCAAGGCTCATCGCAGGGTTCATCGTTAGACTCGTCGCAAGGTTCATCACAGGGCTTGTCCTTGGGCTCGTCACAGGGAGCTTCATGCTTATCATCACCGCAAGGCTCGTCGCAGGGCTCATCGCAAGGGGAAGAGGGCTTGCCGTAGGAAGGCTTCTCTTCAGAGTGCTTGTCGTGGGAAGAAGGCTTGTCGTGGGAAGAAGGCTTGTCGTGGGAAGAAGGCTTGTCGTGGGAAGAAGGCTTGTCGTCACAAAGCTCGTCCTCATTGTTTTCATCTTCATCATCGTTGCCATCACAAGACTCGTCATCAGAATCATCACCCTCGTCACAAGGCTCCTCAGGCTTATCACCACCGTAAGGTTTCTCAGGCTCATCACCGTAAGGTTCAGGCATGGGCTCGGGCTGGCAAGGTTCCGGCTCAGGCGTGGGCTCAGGTTGGTAAGGTTCCGGCTCAGGCTCAGGCGTGGGCTCAGGTTGGTAAGGTTCTGGCTCAGGCTCATCACCGTAAGGTTCAGGCGTGGGTTCAGGTTGGCAAGGCTCAGGCTCCTGAGTAGGCTCGGGGGTTGGAGCATAGGGTTCCGGGGTGGGCTCAGGCATTTCAGTGGGCTCACAGGGCTCACTCGTCGGAACAGGCTCGGGAGTCGCGTCGTAGCCACCCTTGTGGCCCCGAGCCGCCAGACGGTGGGCGTTCGCAGAAGAGGCACTAGCCGACGAGCGGGCGAAAACCTTGGAACCGTTCACCATAGCGATGGGAGCACCAGAGGCACGGTTGAGGGAGGCGTTAAGAGCAGCGTGTTTGGTAGAGTTGGTGAAGGGAGTATCATCTTTGGAGGGAGGAACGGGAGAGTCGGTGGGAAACCCGGAAGGAGCGACATGGGTGCCAGTGGCAACGGCATTGCAGGGGTCCCAATCGCAAGGAATGGTGATAACAGTGGACAAGGCGGTGGTGCGCTCAATGCTGCAGGGCTCGTGAGTGGGAGCCGGAGGAGTGACAGTGATGTAAGCAGTAAGAGTCTTGGTCTCATGAGTGCCGGGAGCCGTGGTGGTGATGGTGTGCGGGATGGTCACAGGGCGAGTGACAGTGGCAGGAATAGTGACAGAGGTAACAATGGTTTCAGTGTGGTCCTGACCCTTGGCGGTCGAAACAACAGTGGTAGGGACGACTTCAATCAAAGTAACGGTTTCGGTGTGATCCTGGCCCTCGGCAGTCGAAACCACGGTGGTTGGCACAGCCTCAGTCTGGGTAACAGTCTCGGTGTGGTTCTCACCAGAAGCGGTCTGAGTGAGAGTAACAGTATTGTCCTCACAAGGAACAGTGGTGACAACAGTCTCAGGAACAGTGACGGTAGTTTTGCCACCGGAAACAGAAGTGGTGGCGGTCTCAGTTACGGTAGAGGGGGCAGTAACGGTCAAAGTCTGCTCACCAGGAGTAGTGACAGTGACGGTCTTGATTTCGGTGGTAGTAGTGGGAGCGGGGCCCTTGGAGGAAGAAGAAACGGAGGAGGAACCATAGGAATGTTCAGGCTTATCGGCGGGCTTCTGGTACTCACCACCGACAAGGTCGACAATAGTGTCGCGAGGGATGGAAGCAGCGTTGATGGTCGAGGTGACACCCACCACGGGCAAAACAGTACGAAGGAACTTCATGATGAGATGAGTGACAAAAATAAGTGCAAGAAGTGATGATGTAAAAGAGTGGATGAGCAGATGAATACTTCAAAGTAAAATGAAATGATGGAGTGATAGAAAAAATGGGTGATAAGAAGAAGAAGAAGAATGCAGTGAAGTAGCTCTGCTCTACAGAAGAAACAGAAGAGAGAAGTGAATCAAAGGCGAGGGAATCGATGGGAATTTATAGAATTTGGCTGGACTCGGAGCACAACCGGTTATAGAGGGTTCCGGAATATATTATACATTATAGCATGCTATTAGGAGTATGATTGCTTGTTGATGACCACTATATTGAGCCAACGCACTCCCTGAATCATCGACTCAGGCCTCCTAACAATGGCTCATAGAGGGTAGATGTCGGCCACGACGCCAGATTCGTCATCCTATGAGTATTCTTTCCTGATATCTAACGAAGTGGACCTCAGCTAGAACATTCGCAAAGAAATATGAGGCTATCAACGTACGAGAAGTGTGTGTCCCTTCCCCAAGATATGCAGGACTCACAGCCTCACTTCGTATGCACTTTCCATTAAACTAAAAGAGGGGTTTAATATGCCAGAACAAAAGTTGATGGTGATCTAGACTCTCATATTGACTTTGAGGTTGGACTGCGGATCTCGAATCAACTTTCTGGATATCTGGACCTACCAGGCCGTGAAGTTTCCATGAAATGTATGTCAAGTTGATGCTTGCCGCCATGTAGACGACCATGTAGAGGGGAGCTTTCAGCTATATGTTGAAATGTGCACTAGAAACTTATAATTCACATTAAAGAGCCATCAACTAGTGATGCAAGCCCCGAAATTGCTGCCTTATTAGATATTTTCATGTGAAGCCCCGATAGCGAAGTAGTGGTGACAGACATACGCATGTGTGTCGAATGGAATGTGAAAGAATTCGATATGGACATGTGAACTCTAGACGTGTACACTTTCTGTCAGTGATCATTTACATGTGATTCATCGAACGACGTAGAATATCCAACTCATCATGGACATATTTAGAACAACACAAGCTCTTACTCCCTGACATGTAAATGTGATGGGGAATCGTTGACAAATGGGGCTTCGTCCTTCCACGAGATTCGCTCTTCATGTGACAGTGCCATTGTTGATCTTCGGAGTATTATGACTTACGAATAGATGTAGCCCGTTGCTGCAAAACATCAAGGCTACAATCTGACAAGAAGTGAGAGAATTATTATCTACGTGGGTACTTGCCATAGTTTTAGTTCTGCATGTGATATTAACATTGTCGTGTTGGTACCTTTGCGTCATGATAAGCATGTGATTGATGATCTAGATTCATGCACCCGAGGAATGACTTAGGAACATACCAAAATCCTCAATAAATTGATGGACGCATTAGCAACTAGAATCTTAGTATGTCGATATAAACCTTTACCATGGCTTTTGCTGCTGGTACAGTTTTACATGTGACAATATTTCTTTGGGGTAGAAGAGGACTTCCAATATAGGCAATCCAAGTAGAAATCTTCAACTGGCAATTGCGTTTAGGGGTGAAGGGGGCTAGGAGTATTCAGCAATGAAACTGAAAGTCATATAACGCTGAGCTATGCTCAAAATTTGTTATTGTCTCATGACACCGTCTTTTCATATCGAAACCCGAGTAATTGACGATGAACTGCATTGATAAGATATAGTGTCGGAAGAAGCATGGATTCAGATAGTTAAGGGACAATGTTAAAGTGAACGCGCAAATTGAAAAACAGGAGAGAATTTCTTCTTATCAAAAAGAGCTACAAGCATTGTAACACCAGCAGGAAGTCGCAAACATTATTTTGTGGGTCCAACCTAAAATTACAAGGGTGACAATATTGGTTCCTTCTGTGTAACTGCAATTTTGTCTTTTTGCGCTCCATTCCCAAGATTCAAATTATAGTAGCCGCTCATAATTAATCATGATAATAAATACTATCAGTCTCTGCAGTGTGGCACTGTAGCTACACTGAGGGAAATCTATACTCGGAATGTTGCTTGCAGGGATTACATAGTAGCATTCAAATCTAGTTAAGATCGTCAGTTACTGAATCATCTCTATGGAATGGGTTTATATGTTGCTTATTGATTTCATTAAGCTTAAAATAGATTGGTCACGGAAGGCAAGCATTGCCTAATTATAAATATTAGAGTCAATGATGCTACTATAATTATAGAGGCTTTAAAAATATGTGATGTAGTATAGGGATTTGAGCCAATATCAGTGTTCACAATGTGACTGGTGGGGTAGAATATGTTCTTAAGAGACATCAAATGGCAGAAAAGCAATTGCACATTGACACATTATAGTTGGTGCTACTATTGTACAAAGGTGTATACAACAATAGCCTGTCGAAAATATGGGGTCCCGTCTGCCCTCCCATAGTTAAGCCACAGGGCGTTGGATTAGTATCATATGGGAATACCTGATGTTGTATGTTATTTTCTCTCTTTACTTCATTTCCACTTCTTTTACACTGTTGTAACTCCTTTTTAGCGACATTGACGAACAAAGACATTTGACTCTCTATCAACACGTCCTCGTGTCCAGCTACGATAGCCTGATTGTGCAGAGATTCACTGGGATCAGACTATGATAGATACAGTTTTAGATTATCTCATTGATTACAAAATATAAAGGCCTTACTTTGCGACTTCATTGAATTATGACAAGATCATGGCAAAAGAGTGCCCACGATACTCACAGCCGTCATAGTACCCATGGCCAAGCCCGGAGATACAATCTTGAATTCCAGTGCACAATCACCAACAGCATACACGCCAGGTTCGCTGGTCTCATTAGTAGGTGGCTTGGTCTTGATAACTCCGCTCTCAGTTGTCTGGAGGCCCAGTTGCTGGACAAAGGTGCCATTCAAAACGGCCCAAGGCTGATGAATCTACAAAATGCCATTTTGTTAGTGATTTCAAAGCAATAATGCTACTATAGGATAGAACTTACGAGGAATCCTTCACACTTTTCAGTACCATCTTTGAACTTGATGATGACATTGTATCCGGCGTCACCCTCCGATTTCACGAGCTTCAGGCTCTCAATGGCCCGTTTGTCGAATTGGTAACCTTTTGCTTCCAAAATGTGATAATTCGCGGCCATGTCTTCGTTGAAATCCCCGTTGGTGTAGATAGTTATGGGGGCATCCTTGACCAAGCGTTTCGCCATAGCTGAGATGTGCTGAGTATTTTTAAAGGCTGAGGACATGCCATCGAACGACAAGATGCCAACAGATGGCGCGTTCCTCTCCTCATAACCGTGACAGAACATGCAGTGTAAGATGCCAATGCCCCAGCACTCATGAAAACCGGGTAATTTCGGCATCACATCGTGAACACCCGTCGCTAAGACCACCTGTCTCCCGGTCCACGACCTCTGTCCGTCGGCATCATGAGCAATGAAAAAAGTGGAGAACTTTCCTTGAGTCTGAGCCTGAGACTTTGCTTCGATATTTTCAATGCGAACAACCTCAGCTGACTGGAACTCTACTGTGTTGTAACGGCTGGTGATGCACTCTCGGGCACGAGCACGGAAGGTTGGAGGCGGAATATGGTCATAACCAGCAACATTGTGCATATGAGAAGCGCGGGCGTTGCGGTACAGGCCAGAGTCAAGGACAACGGCGGAAACCATCTGACGGGCGAGACCTGTGGCTGTGGCAAGGCCTGAAGGGCCGGCACCAATGATGATGACGTCATAGATCTTGCAGGTGACGTTAGAGGCAAGAGAAGGCATTTTAGACTGGGTCTCTGGATAGGAAATAGTGATGATAGATGCTGATATTTGATTTCGCGGGATATATTGATTCTTGGCGGACAAGAAATGTCTTATATATAATGGGAACTATCTGACCATTTGTCTCCCACAGACCCCCAGAATCTATTTGTTTATCTTAATGGCTGGATACCCCCTCATTGAAAATAACTCGCGTGATCGGCCATGAGCAAATTTTTAGGTCTCAAATGTCTTAAACGCCGATCGACTCGAAAGCTTCCGTCCCAGGTCGCCGAATGGGCCGGTGGCTCGAGTGTCACAAGTCGGCGAAGTGTCCCACATATTTTGGTGCAACGGCACCCGTAATCGGGAGGCGGCATAAGTGCTTACATACAAACGAATTATCGCTCAAGGAAGATTATGATACGATGATGATCATATCAAGAATCCGCGAGACGAGGTTGCAGTGCGGAATTTTGCGGAGATTTGGTAACAAGGGTTGGTTCATTTATCTGGCTGTGGTACATATGGGGCATGCACACATGCCTGAGAATTGAGATATATGATTGATGTTGACAAGCCAGAGCACCTCACTGATCTACAAGTAGTAATGGATTGTCTGATATTGGCTCTAGTCAAATAACTCCTCAGGAAGATTGTCTTTAAGTAGGAAGAATGTACCAGAACATAATTTTCCAAATCAGAGAAATCGAATAATATACACCATATAACAAATCATGATCAGTATCCACTTGCCCAGTCTAAAATTACATCACAGCATTCATCATTCAATATTAATTTCAATTGTTTTTGAGGTACATGCATTTCAGAGCATTTTTTTTTTATCACACATTACAGACTCAGGACTAAAATTGCAAACAAGGCTTCTAATTTTCTACATGTTCCCAATGGAAAAATATTTTTATCTATGAAACAAAACAAATGAATGAGATGTACAGCCCATAAATGAACTATATTAACAAAGATGTGCGTGCATGTCTGTGTCAAGTCTGACCCTAAGGCGAAATTATTATCACCCATTTGCTTACAGGTCATCACGGGATAGTCCCTAACAAGAAACAGTGATCCGGATAAAGGCTTTCAGAGTTCCAACAGACAAGACACAGACAATCCAGTCGAACGTCTGCATTCAAAACAAATCCGGACTCACCCCAAAAGAAAGCCCAAGGAAAAGAAAATCCACGAAGGGTATCAAGGTTAACCTCGTAAGGCACGTAGGGCTCTACTTCAAGTCCTCTTCCTCTTCCAGATATATGCAAGACGTAAATTCGTACAGTTCGTAAGGAACAGCCAAGAATGACCGGATTCTTGTCAATTTACGGGACACGGCCCAGCCGAGATGACTGAAAAACCAGAAAAGACTAAAAACAAACCACCCACAGTCTCCAGCCTGTCTTGTGCAAAGCTACTGGATAACTTTACACGCGGCGGCTAGTGACGTACTTGCGGGGGAGGTTCTCAGTGTCAACGAAGCGCTTGTAGGAGCCGTTACTACCCAGAGTACACACCAGGTGAGTCTCCAAGGTACTCTTTGTCTGGACATCATCGGCCAGGTAGTAGGCGTTATCGCAAGGGAAGGTCTTGCAGCCGGAAACGGGGGTCTGTGCTTCCTTGGGCCAGATCTCCTTGACGCCATCAAAGTCGGTAGAGTTGACGATGGCGGAAACATCAAAGTAGGTCACATCGTTCCAGCCCTGGAAGGCAACCTCACCGAGCATACCGTTGCCGGTATTGACAGCGCCGTCGGAAACGGAGTACCAGTTACCAATCCAGTTATCAGGGATGTTAACATTAACGGAAGCACCGCCAGAAACGGTAACGGAGTCGATTTTAGAGTAAACATCAGAGTTGGGGGTGAAGTAGATGGTGCGCGAAGTGTCATCCTTGGACTCAAAGGTGACGACATTAGTGGCGGCAGCGAGGGCCGAGAAGACGGTAGCGGCAGCAACGGAGAATTTCATTTTGTCGGTGTTTTGAAATGGGTAGATAGAAGTCTTGTTTCTGAGAGAATGTTAATTCGAACCAAAGTCGAATAACTCGTTCAAAAATAATGAAAGAAAGTAGTAATTGTCAAATCTAGAAAAGTCCAGTTACTAGAACTGAACGTTGGATACAAAAAAACAATAATTTTTCTTAGTGAAAGTGGTGATACCAGATGATCAATGTGATGCAATTTGATATTGCAAAGTGTGAACAATATTTTGTTCGAAGAATTTAATTTTATAGACAAGAGATCAAGAATAGTGTCTGGAATGTTGACCAGAAACCCACCTTTATATAGCCAACCCGGCCCCAGTGTTAATACCCGCATTTCGGCATATCCCCGCGCTCCCTCACACCAAAGTTTTTAGTAACTTAGCGGACTCATGAATTTTATCCAGGCCATCTGTTGTTAATCATGCGTTCCCTCTGTATATGCTCCCTCGCAGTTATACACCCTCCCGACGTCAGCAGTCCCTCCTTGTACGCCGATGCTTTCATTGGTTCACACGGACTAACCGCCAAGAATTTTCCAGTGATATTTCCACACCACAGTTTCTTCAATGGAATCTTATACTAAGTCGGCCACTGCGAATGGAGGTAGCATATCTGTAAGCTATATACGATAGCCTTTATAGTGAGATCTAAATCTACATAAACCCTGACCTTAAGTTGGAGTCAGTCCTTATAACTTCTGCAGGGTTCTAGCGTCAACTCTGAAGCAAGCAACTAATGAAAAATGTCATTTAGTTTACCAGTTTTAGGATTCTTAGTTCGACCAATCCTTTGTAGGTCTCGAACTAGTAATCGACGAAGCCAAATCTAGGTTGGTTCCTGAGGTCTAGACCAAGTTAAGGTTCTTCAATCATTGTCTTGGATTAAATCGTTGTTCGTCCATGGGGGGCCTGGATATATTGCCTATTTGAGTATTTCAGCCATAATATTGTTCTAAAAGCAGAAATGTGCACGTGGCGTCTGCAATGGCTTAGTAAAATCCCCTGCGTAATCCCAACAAAAATCTAAATCTTCCTCTGGAGGTAGCCGATTTTAGTTTAGTGGAGTTCGCAATAGAGGCCTTTTCTCCCCCAAATTTGTACCGTCCCGGATTATTCGATACAGCTTCGATTATATCTTGAAGAGAAGAACAGAAGAAAAATCTTTCAAAGACCCCCGGCAGGATTGCATAGTCAAGCACACCATATTTATCTATACAGGCCGTGCCATCATTGACCCAATGACTAACCCCTCTTTGACTCTGTCTGACGACTCTAGTTCCCAATCATCTCGAACCTCCTATCAAATTTACTCTCCTTTCACCCTTCTTTGTCCGCCTGGCGTCCCTGTCGATCCAGTTCGATTAATGAAAATGTTTCAGAAGTCCGATACACTCAATTTATGATTACAGATGTTCGGATGTTCAGCCAAAGGGAAGCAAACACATAATCCTGCAAAGCTAGCGCCAAACCTTTTCCTGATGCATACGTAAATGCCCCCAAAAATGGAATCATGAAATCAGGAGGTCAGTTACATGTGTTCAGTACGTTCCTTTGAGGAACCTGCTTTTCTTTGTTAAGCCTTTCGATGTCTTTGTCTCAGACATCTTCATTGATCTCCAATCATCAATAGTACCTTTCATTGCCCTTTTAGCAGAAGCCATTGACCCCATTCAATCGAATAATACAAGTTTTTTATAATCCAAATTCTGCTTGCAGATCCATTACGCTAAGTGTCTACTAAGCGAGGGCTGCACCCATACTTTTGGGTCCTCAGCTTGAAGATCCCCGCTTGAACCGCCAGGGCACGAGGACACTGGGATAAATGTTCACTTCACTGACACCATATCCGTGAAGTTTATTTCATTCAAGCCCGGACCGCTGTACAGCCACTTGACGATGCCCGTAATATCATCGCGCCCAAGCCTCACTTTCGTCGTAATCCTAGTGGAAAAGGATTTTCGTAGTGGATTAACCCTAGTCACATGTCCGAGTTAGGCTTTTAATCTAAAGTAAAAACAATAATTGACGATGGGTGGTGCCTTATAACCTAGGATGGCATCAAAGATATTCTGAAGGGTTGACGCTTGATATCACGTAGTTGGTGACATCGCGCAGCTTAGCTACAATGCTATATCCACCATGTCCCAATCATCTTTTTGC
This sequence comes from Ambrosiella cleistominuta, assembly GCA_017139545.1. Taxonomy (NCBI): domain Eukaryota; kingdom Fungi; phylum Ascomycota; class Sordariomycetes; order Microascales; family Ceratocystidaceae; genus Ambrosiella; species Ambrosiella cleistominuta. The sequence goes on along the minus strand of JABFIG010000132.1, from coordinate 36,026 downwards.
AACCTGCTTAGCAGCCACCAGCAAATCTAATATGGACAATCATTGCACTGTTGGCTGGTCCCTCTTCTTTTCCGTCACATCACCAAGGAAAGGCCCCCGTACATCCTCTCATCCCCCGCTGCCACCCGCCTCGCTTGCAAAAGTTGCATCTTTGAAACAATGTCAGCCCCACCAATCTATGTTGTTCCCGCCGCCACTAACCATCCCTATACTCCAAATTCTTCCCTTCTCATTGGTTACCATCTGCATGTCTTACTCTATTTCTCTTCACAAATCCCCTCTATATGATCAATCACCTGCAGGAACTCGGGCTCCGTCCCTGCATGCATATGCATTCACCAAAGTATTCATAATCCATAAACAATTACCCAGCTGCATTACACACTGCCCTACACACATTTGTATGACTTAAGTCACGACGTGCATGCTCACTCACAAACTTGCTGCCCAAACATGCAGATGGCCAAACATTCATGTGTAAAACCTTCCGGAGTACAGCCTATGACAACAATACATCGGCCAGCCATTCATATTAACACATTCCATTACAGACAAATATACCTAGGTGTCAGTTGTACAGCAAACTGAAGACGTTATGCTCTCGAAAAACAACCAGAAACCGGAAGTCCGAATCTCTAAAGTGAAAAAATCGGTTAGTGAGGTTATTTCAAATCACCGTCATTCTGAAGTACCTCGGAAACTTATGGACCAAATGTTGAAAAGTACGCAGAGTTTGTATTCCGCTCCTGTGATTCCGGTCATACCCCACCATCTCTAGTTTTCCAGTGATCTTTCCACTTCATCCACAACACCATCCGGACTATCTCCCACCAGGAAAATCATTAAAGGCAACTCTACGATGCCAAGTCCATCAATCCCCTCACTCTACTGAAATTCGGTCTGCATCCGACATGAAATCAGTTATCACTCCCTCCAGGATAACACCCCACCGTCTCCTCCCCCGCCTTGTGCTAGCCAGGAACTCCATTCTTCTCCCTCCATCGTCCCTCTATCGTGTGAATACCTCTTCCATCCTCTACAATCCCAAACTTCGGGCGCACCTGATATACTCTTAACTTCCCTCCTCCACAGCTGGCGAAGCGGTTCCGCCGGACCCAGACCCCGAACCTTCCGCAGACCCCCCACTCTTTCTCCCCTCTGCCTGTTCCGGCGGACTCTCCACCACTTTTGATTCCACAATTCCCATTAAGTACTCTCCCAAGTCTGCAAATCCCTCAATCTTGGCCAGCTTCCCCACAAGTAATTGGACATCCGCCCGCATACTATCCTTGCCCTTCTGCGTCCCGGCATCAACTTCTCTTAATGCCTTCCCAAGATGTTCCTTGAAACTGGCAAAGACGGGCAGCATAATCATATTGACGGCACCCTTTGGGAGGAATTTGCCAAGCACACGATGTAGCATACTGGTGTCCTTGACTAACGACTCAGCAAACGGGTGGCATCCTTGTACCACATCCGCATTCGCCCAGTCGACACCACGCAGCGCATTTGCATGCACAATGGCTCTGCCACTCATAATCTCAACGAGCTTCTGGAAGATGTTATCCTGGTGTTCGGTGAGCTGGTTGCCGATTCTCTTGAAGTCGCCAGACACAACGGCCATGGCAGGGTTAGCCGTCCCATGTCTTCTGATGAAATCGATAATGCACGGTATCAACAACTCGATAAAGTTGACAGATCTCACCGCCAAAGCCAAATGCTTCGTCGTGATAGTTCTGAGGCTTGCAGATCTTGTAGCACCAGCACCCAGGATTAGCTGCCGACATCGTGAGTTGAACAGCTGGAGATACTGCACTAGAGATGCCGCAATATCCACTGTCAGCGAAGGGATACCCATGGTTAAACGCATAAATCTGGTGATACCCCGGAGACATATAATCGCCGAGTTGGGTAGATGGAATGCTTCTTCATTAATAATCGCAGGGTGAGCCTTTTCCTTCTCCTTGTGGCCCTTGTCTTCCTTGGCCACTTGACTGTTCTTAGCAATCGGTGGTGGCGGTGGATGATCATCGGCATCGTCAGCAGCATCAGAGTACGGCTTCCAAATCTCTGTGTCTTCTTGCCATGTCTTGGGATCCGCAGATCCGCTTTCGAGGATGGCAGTCAAAAGAGCAGTGTCAGCTTCATCAAAATCTTTGACGTTCCAGTTATCAGACTCCATGCCCTGAGCCAGTCTCTGGATCTCAGAGTTTCCATGCTCCTTGACAAACTCCATTATGTGGCCATTGACGATCATCTTGAGTGCTGTACCACTACGACCCGAGATTGACTCACATTCTGTCGCAAAGAACAAGTTTAGTGTAAAGTATCTCAGAAACCACCTCAAAGGTAAATGAGTACTCTGCTCTGACCGTACCCTCAGTACCCTGATGATTCGATCTTGAGCCATATCCACCGCTTTACCCATTAAGTTTGCCAAGTCCAAACTCTCGTGCATCTCTTCAAAGACACTCTTCTCCTGGTCGCTATACTTGCTGGGATTAGGACTGAGCAATGGTGATCTCAGAACTGGTGACCTGATACCATCAGGGCCGCTAGGGTCATCAACAGAAGATGCCACATCTAACAACACTTTGGCCTGTGTAGACAACCGCCTCATAGCTTCTGCTACATTAACGTAGACCGTAGTCCACAACTCCTCGGCATCCTCGGGCCCCAGCGCCTGCAGGTTCCGCTTGAGGATCTCCTGTGACGCCTTCTTGCCTCCTCCGCTCCGTGACGTCGATGATGACATCACTGACAAGTTATCATCATCATTAGAACTAGGCAATGGCCTCTTGACAATAGCCCGAATCTCGTGGATAATCCAATCTCGGTATGCACCAACCGCCGCTGCCACATGATTCGCCTGATGTAGTCCTGGTAAGAGAGCGACCAAATCCTTGCGTAACTCCTCCGTCTGTTGCATGTACGAAGGGATTGCGGGAGCTTCTCTGGCTGCTCCGCCCCGAGCTCTCAGTGAAGAAGAACCCCATCTCGACAAAACTTCAGCTTTCGACACCGTCCGGCAGTGTCTCTGAAGATCAGCCTTAAGGACCTCTTGAAACCGCATCTCGTAGGACTTCCCGATGCGCAGTCTGAGTACATTAAGGTCAGAGCTGATTCCCCGTAAAGCTACTGCACCCCGAAGATCGATGATGGACTGAGATGGCTGATAATTCGGTTCATTGCCAATCGGACCATCCTTTTCGCCGGCAATCAGCAACTCTAAAGCCTCAATTGTCTCCAAAGCCTTCTCAGTCTCGTTTGCATCAACCAAGGATTCGCAATACCCCAAGCCCTCAACCACCCGGCGCATCTGTACAACCGCATCATTAAGCGCCTGCACATTTTCCCGGCGTCGTCTCTTGGCTATGAGATCCACACCGGAATTAACAATCTCATGATCCATAGCCACGAGCTCCGCCCTCAATTTACGAATCCTATCCACGCAATCAGCGGCCTCCGTATGTAGTTCCCTCAACGAGCCTAATGCACTAAAAAAGGTCATTGAAGCTGTAGAGATCGAATTGATTAGATGAACTTCAATAGTGTCCATATACCATGATAATTTTTCCTGTAAAATCGCATTGGTAGCCAAGGTCTTGCGAGCGCCAGCTCCTGAATTTGCCGTTCCTGCCACCGTAGCCCCACCCGGTTTTTCGTCGCCAGGTCTAATGACCTCTGACTTCTCACTGACTACGTCAAAAGTTCGTGGATTCTCCAAATGAAAATCCTCATCAAAATAAACTATTGGAATCGTCGACAAAGGCGGTGGTCCCTGTCCCGTCCGTCTCCCGTGCGCAGAACTCGATCGTCTTCCATGCCCTGGGATATCCACCGAAGACGCCGACGTCCGCCTCGATATAGCCCCCCGACTACTAGGCCGGTTATGATGCGAAGCGGCCGGATGGTCTATCGGAATATCCTCATCGTCAACTCTGCTAAATTTCCGGGGACGGCTCGGAAGACTGGTAATGGGCAGATTAGAAAGGGAAGATGCGGAAGAGCCAGGTTGGACGGTAACATTATCATCGATTTCTTTGGCGCGTTGTAGTTGTTCGTAGAGAGCTGAGATTTGAGAGAGGTAGGGTCGGAACTCGGTAGGGTCGATCTTCTGGATGTTTGTTAGAGTAACAGGCGGAATATCTCGAGACGTCGGCGCTTTATGTGAAGTTTGAGGCGCTGTATGTGGTTGAAGGCCGGTTCGTAATATGGGAGGTTGAAGTAGGGTAGAGATGGCTAATACACCGGCGCAAATACGAGTCAGTGACAATGCAAAATCACAATGCAAACCCAGCTAGACCTACCATTCTGTCCAGATTCCAACACCTCATTGCCCCACGTGCTAGTAGAAGTGTCAAGCGAACCTCCAATAGAGTGAATCGAGCTCGCAGTCGATCCGCGCCTAGCAGAATGCGACAGAAAGCCGGGACCGGATATCGAAGTCGAGCGGAGTCGGGAACTGTCAAAGCTGGGGCTGGGAGAAACGCCCCGCTTCGGATCACCAAACGGCGAAGTGAACATTGTATCAGACTTCAATAGAGGGTATCAATCGAAGGATAAGCAATGTGGGGTACCAATTGGAGGGCGCGAAAGGTATAGAACCCGGAATATCGATCACAACGGTGATTAGCGCAAGGTGCTGATAGTGCAGCCGTGGAACCAATGATGATCTTAGAAACGATGAACAGCCTGCCAAAATCAGCAGCTTGGGACCCAGGCTAGCACAGCCAACAGGAAAGAGTATGGTACAAGAAAAATAGATAAAGACTGTCACCCATCAATGTCCCACTGAAAGTGATGTTGTGAAGCCGGAGTCCAGCACGGGTCACTATAATTATCACACAGCAATTTGTCGGTTCGCCTTTATCAGCAACGTAATGCTCGCCAACCACAGGCCATGAAGCTCACCCAAATTGCAATACAACCCCTTGTCATTCCGACAATAGCAGCTATCGATTAGCGCAACCCCTGGCGGAAGCCTCTAAGTTGACACCAATCCAGCGGACCCAAGGAACAAGTAACCCTAATAGAAACTCAGTTTCAGTCATCTTAAAACCACTTAACACGCGGTTAACGCGTCACTCTCTCTCTTAGCCCATGTAGCTTACCTACTATTTTATCAAGCTGGTCGACCCCCTTGCAATTGTAACAAAACATTGACATTAGGATAAATATATCGGCAGTCAACGCACATCAACCTTATACAAAGCATTGATGCCCCTCACTTATTCTAATCACCTCTCCGAACAACTGTTACTCCGGACCACGACGACATTACGAACTTCGCATCTGATAACGACGCCCGGACGGCCGTCCCGACTTACACCTCGCCCCTCATCCGTTGACATTCCCGCTATAAGACCCCGCCAAACTACGACGCAACCGCCACAATGGATACGCGGTCGATTTACACGACAGCGTCCTTCACGGGCAATACTAGTAATCTTCAAAACTCTACCCTCGAAGCCCAGCGCAAGTTTGAGAGATTCGTGCAAGAGTTCGCTGTCGACAACAGATATCCCTACCGGTAGGTACCATGACACAATCTGGGGTATCTACCCCGCTTTAGGTATTCTGAGTTCGTGTTGACAACCATTGATAGTTCCCAACTCACCGACAATGCAATTGCCAAGCGCTACTTCCTGGAGGTTAATGTGACCGACCTCATTCACTGGGACCCCGATCTGGGGAGCAGTCTAATCAAGAACCCCGAGGAATTCATCCCCGTCGTATGTACCCGCCGTGCCGCCCCACCCGATGGAAACTTCGTAGCTAACACCATAACTTAGTTTGAAAACGCCCTGAAGATGTGCACACACCGCTTCCTCTTCCCCCACCAGCCTAAAGTTCAGCTCCCTCAACATCAGCTCCTCCTCCAGACCGACGCCAACAGCACCTCCCTCCGTGACCTCAAGTCCGACCTCATCGGCCAAGCAGTCCGTATCAACGGTATTGTAATCGGTGCTTCTGTCCTCTCCTCCCGTGCTACTGTCTTGCACATTCAGTGTCAGACTTGCCAATATAATGACACTGTTGTTGTCAGTGGTGGTTTCTCTGGCATGTCTCTCCCTCGCCAATGTAGCCGCAAGCGCCAACCTGGTGATAACGCTGAGAAGTGCCCGCTTGATCCCTACTTTGTCATACACGAGAAGTCCGAGTTCATTGACCAACAAGTTCTCAAGCTTCAGGAGGCTCCTGACCAAGTACCAGTTGGTGAGATGCCTAGACATGTTCTTGTAGCTGCTGACAGGTACTTGACGAACCGTGTCGTCCCCGGTTCTCGTTGCGAAATTGTCGGTGTTTTCACCATCTACCAGAACAAGTCTGCTAGCAAGAGTCAGAACACTAGCGGTGTTGTTGCTATCCGGACACCCTATATCCGGGCACTCGGTATCCGGACTGATCTGGATAAGACGTTGAAGGGCGGTCTTACCTTCACTGACGAGGAGGAGACGGAATTCCTGGAGCTCAGCAGACGGCCGGACATCTTTAACCTTCTGGCCAGTTGCATCGCGCCATCTATCTACGGAAACGAAACAATCAAGAAGGCCATCCTGTGTTTGTTGCTGGGTGGTTCCAAGAAGATTCTTCCAGATGGCATGAAGCTTCGTGGTGATATCAACGTTCTGCTTCTTGGTGATCCCGGTACTGCCAAGTCTCAACTTTTGAAATACGTTGAGCGTGCTGCGCCTATCTCCATTTACACTTCTGGTAAGGGTTCGTCTGCTGCTGGTTTGACAGCCTCAGTCCAACGTGACCAAACCACCAGAGAATTCTATCTGGAAGGTGGTGCTATGGTGCTTGCTGACGGTGGTGTTGTGTGTATCGATGAGTTCGACAAAATGCGTGATGACGACCGCGTAGCCATCCACGAAGCCATGGAACAGCAGACAATTTCCATTGCTAAGGCCGGTATCACCACAGTTTTGAACGCCAGGACATCAGTCCTGGCTGCTGCCAACCCCATCTTTGGTCGTTATGATGACATGAAGACGCCTGGTGAGAACATTGACTTCCAGACTACTATCCTGTCTCGTTTCGATATGATTTTCATCGTTCGTGATGAGCACTCTAGAGATCGTGATATGACCATGGCCAAGCACGTTATGGGCATCCAGATTGGTGGCCGTGGACACCAAGAAGAGCAGGCCGAAGCAGAAATCCCCGTTGACAAGATGAGACGGTACATCAGCTTCTGCAAGAGGTAAGCTATCCAATCAACAACAGCATTGATCCGGAACTAACACCTATTTAGCCGCTGTGCCCCTCGCCTCAGCCCCGAAGCCGCCGAGAAGCTCTCCTCCGCCTTCGTCACTATCCGCAAGGAAGTCCACGCCGCTGAACTCCTCGTCAACACCCGCTCCTCCATCCCCATCACCGTCCGTCAACTAGAAGCCATAATCCGCATTACAGAGTCTATCGCCAAAGCCCGCCTGTCCCCGCTGGCTACCGAAGCCGACGTCGACGCTGCCATGAAGCTCTTCACCGCGTCTACGATGGCCGCCGTCAAGCAGGGTAGCGATCAGGGATCCAAGGAACTGAACACGGAGACAGCCAAGTTGGAGGCGGAATTGAAGCGGAGATTGCCGATTGGGTGGACAACGAATTTGGAGACGTTGAAGAATGAGATGGTGCATGGGAGGCAGTTTAGTGAGACAGCGTTTGAGAGGGCGATTCGGTTGTTGCAGAGAAGGGAGACGATTGTTCTGAGAAGTCAAGGGACACAGGTGTATCGGAATGCGGCTTAGGAGGGAATCATCTTGGTTGTATCTATGTCGTAAAATGATGCGATTTAGTTTTTTTGATGGTAAAACAAGGAATGGACGGGAGAATACTGAGTAAATAACCAAAATTTATGAAGCATGACTAATAACTACCTTGGATATCCCCAAAACAAACGCCCCCCCCCCACCCAATAAGTGAAAAAATTCCAAAAGAAAACATCCCAATTCAAAACCGATAATACCAAAAAAATTGATATACGCACCTCATGATATCTCCTCTTCAGACATCTCCATCATACTCCCATCCTCCCCCACCGCCATCCCCTGTCCCCTCCCTCGCCCCTTCGCCTTCCCCTTTTTCGCCTGTCGCCTTCCCATGCTAACCGCCGCACTCAAACTCATGCCCACCGTCGTTTTATTCACCACCTCATCGAAAAACTCAACATCATAGTCCCCGTCATGGGCGCCGGCCTCTATTGCGGCAATCTTGCTTTCATTCAATGCTTTATTCAACAGGTCCGTGGCAATGGCGTCCTGCGGGTTGATGGCTAACGCCTGATGTAACTCCACAATGGCATCGTCGGCCTCGCCAAGCTCCAGTTTAATAAGACCGCGGGCCGTGAATATGGCTGCGTTCTTGCCGCCGAGACGGAATGCTTCGTTGAAGCATTCGAGCGCCTCTTCGTACAGACGCATGCGACGGTAGGCATGGCCGAGGTTAATCCGGACAGAAAGCCAAGCGTCCGGTTCTGAACCGCACTTATCAGCAAGCTGCAGGGCGGTTTCAAAAAAGAGAGAGGCATCTCTAATTTTGTCTTGGTGGTATTTGACAACACCCATCTCGTTTAGGAGCAGAGGGTCTGATTTACAAAGACCATATGCAGTCTTCAAGAACTCCTCCGCGACAGACATGTTGGACAGGGCATGATGTTGCATACCCAAGAATAACTGCGGTAGATGTGTGCCCATGAAGAGACGAGCAGCAGTCGAATACGCCGATATCGCCTGGTCGTTTTCTCCTTCCTCTGCAAACGTATGGGCAAAGCCAATCCATGCCGGCGCAAAGTGCGGGTCCATCATGCTGGCCTTGGAAAAGTACCGGCGGGCCTCCGGGATACGCCCGATGGCAAAGTAGTAGGTTCCGACTGCCAACCATGTGCATGGTTCATCGGGATAGTGATCCGCCAAGTCATGTGACACAAGAAACAATTCGTTGTTGCGGCGAAGTTGGTAGAGAGCGGCCAGGTGCAAAGGGTAAATGGCAAAGTTATAGCGGTCTTCCCGGATGATGCTCTCTGTGATTGTGAAGACATCGGCAAACTTGCATTGTGTGTAGAGCAAGTCTGCTCTTGCAAGCAGCAGATCTGGGTTCATGCCAAGCTTGTAGTGCGTTGTCAAAGACTCGTACGCCGCCGTGAACTCGTTAGGGTTGTTATACTTTGATAATCTCGTCGTGTACAACATCTTTGTGAATTCGGCCGCCTCCTGTGACGCCGCTAGGTCGCCCGGAACCCGCACCGAATCAAAATCCAAACTCTCCAAAAACGCCCATTCCTCTGCCGGCGACATAATGGAGTTACTAACCAACTGCTGAAACGCCTCAAAGCACTGAACATCAATCTGCACTGCCGCTTTGTAGCATTCCTTGGCCTTGCCAAAAGCATTCTGCTTCGTATAGCACAGTCCCCTCAAATGGCACATGGCGGCTTCATACCTCCGGTCATTCGCCGCCGCCTCTGACGACGCCGCCGTTTTCCCGCTCCGTGTCGTCGGCTGAGCTGTATTCCGCTTGTTGGTTGTTGAGGACGTTACCAGATGGATAGGGTTGCGCTCACCGAGAAGAGCCAGGGCATCATCGTACAGAGATTGTTTGATCAGGCAGTGGGCTGAGAGGTAGCGGCAGGCGGGGTTGCGGGTCATGAGGTCGTGCTTGACAAGGAAGGAGTAGGCGCGGGTGAAGTTTCCCGTAGCAAAGTGAACCTGGGCAAGCCAAAAGGCGTCATTGTCATCATCTAGAAGAGGCAGTTAGCATGGATTTTCGGACACTGGTGGCCGGGAATTGTGCTGCTGGTGGGGGGCAAGTCTTACTGGTCATGGCCAGGAGCTTATCGCCAAGAAAAATGGCAGATTCATACTGGGTCTTGTTGAGAGCATCTTGTCGCCACTCCCGTAGGAATTTCTGCATACTCATTGTGTCTGTAGCCAATAGTAGTATATTTAAATGGTAGGGTATCTTTTCTTTTTAGAAAAAAAGCGAGTGCGGTATTCGTGCTGAAGCCAATAATAGCAGCGCTGTATGTATTTAATACGTCACAAATCGTAACTGCAGAACTCTTAACCGTCGTAAAGCTTCCGCTTCAAACAAGGAAATGAGAAAATTTTGCTCCTATATAGCACCAGCATGTGTTGATGTCGTCACTTGTCCAACATCAAGCTTTCATCTCTACTATTGACTTTCACGTCAGCCTCGCGCCCGGTTGGCGGGGCAAGCGCGTGGTACCCATAAATACCCGCAGGGGTGGTGACTCATTGGCCAATCATATTTTACAACTGAAAATCCTCAGCCTTGTCCATCGATGCATCAGCGAGCAGGGGTCCTTCCAAATTTGGTCACCAAGAACGAGGAAGTGCGACGTCATGTCTTCAAGAGTTTTCTGCTTAGTGACTTATAATATAGCAGGGTTATGGTTTCATCTCAGGTTTCTGGCTTGTTACTTCTTTAGTACTTAGTTTTCTTTCATCTTTATTAAGCATTATACTCAGTCTGTCATGAAAATCGTCATTGGTACTCTCCGGGGTTGCACCAGGCCCGGCGTTACCCTCCCCCAGACTCTTCCCCGCCTAGCCCACATCACTGCAATACCCACAGCATCCACACCCGTCACTAGCCCTACTGGCGGTCCCAACCCCAGACGCAAACGCCCCATCGACAACACCACCAAATGGTTCCTCTACAGCGGCGTCTTCTTCATGCTCCTCAGCACCCTCCCCGGCTTCCAAGACCAAAAAGCCTTCCTCAAGGCCCTCAACCCCGACAAATTCCTCTCTTACACCATCACCGAAAAAGAGCGAGTCTCCTCCGACACCTTCCTCATGACGCTAACCCCCGAAATCCCCGCCCCCGACGTCCCCCTTTCCTACCTCAAAAAACCCTCAACCCCTAACAACCCTTCCACCACTTGGGCATTCCCTCTCTGGTCTGTCGAAGCCAAGCAACCCGAAATCCAAATCGTCCGTGAATACACCCCGCTGCCCCCACTCACCGCTACCGAAGCCACCTCAGGTACCCTCCGCCTCCTCATTCGCGTCCTCCCCGACGGCGAAGTCTCCCGCTATCTCGACCGCCAACTGCCCGCCTCCCATATCGAGCTCCGCGGCCCCTACCCCACCCTCCTCTTCACCTCGCCGCCGACCTCCCCCGACGACGAAATCCTCTTCATCGCTGGCGGCACCTCGATTGCCCCCGCCCTACAAGCCGCGCACGCCGTCCTGACCTCCCCGACCCCCGGCCGCGTCAAGATCCTCTGGGCCGTCCACTCGCGGACTGACATCGATACGCTTGCTCCTTTGAATCCCACGCGCGCCCCAAAGACTCATGGGTGGTTCCCTGGGAGCCCGAGCACGCCAGATCTCGTCGACGTTGGCTCTGGTGCCGTGAAAACACCAACCCCGATTGCCGCAACGCTCAGAGATCTCCAGACGACGTATGGTCTCCGGTTCTCAGCACACGTTGCGATCACCGGCGAGGATGGCCTGATCGATGAGCAGGCAATCAAGAAGGCGTTGGGAATAAGCGGAAAGGGTATCAAGAGAGTCAAGAACCTTGGGCAGACGAAGCCGTATCTGCCAGTTGCTGAAGGGCCGTATGCGGAGAAGCAGCCCAAAGTTGTAGCGAGACCTGGAGGTACTGGGGCGTACAAGGTTGTTATTGTTTCGGGACCGGATGGCTTTGTGGAGAAGTATGCCGGTGGCATTGTCAAAGATGGAGTTCCGGCATTCCGGCGGATTAGAGAAGGCGGGTTAGTTGAGCAAATCCTGGACAAGAGCGGCGGTGCTTTGGAAGGCGAATGGCAAGTCGCGAACCTGGACTAAGGAGCAAGCGGAAGTAATGTACTTGTATAATAGGCAATATATATATATATATATATATAGACGGTGAACCATGTAAGATCACATTAGAGCATGTAAAATACAAGCAATTTGACAATTTAGAACAAACATAAAACATCATTTCTATTTGCATGGCCAACCAGACCCAATCTCTACATATCAGTCTTTCTTTATCTCTCCTGCACCTTCCGGTATGCTGGAGGATTCAACGCCCGATTGATCTGCTTAAACGCATATCTCGGCACCAGCGAGATCGCCAAAATGGCCAGGAATCTCCACAAGAAGGCCCAGCTCACAATAAACTTCAGGTCAAAGTATGTCCCCAGGAAAGGCACCGAGATGATGTAACTCAGAGCAGTGCCAACAATGCTCAGAACCATGATCCAGTGCCAGGCTGTAATCTCAATGGCAACCATCAACAGTTCGTTGATTACAAGCACCGAGTAAGAAACGGCAAGCATTCGGGGACCGGTCTTCTCTACAAGATATTGCGCGAAGAACTGGATGACAACACCCTGATAAACGGAGACAGCAACCCAGGCAAAAAAGGTCTTATAGGAGAGGGAGCTTCCAGAGGTGAGATCTTTGTACAGCTCGGGATAAAGCATAGCGAGAGATTCATCGACATCCTTGTCCAGAACAAGAGACAAAACGGGGAACGCAGTGTAAATGGTGGAGTAACCAACCATGAGCCAGTCCTACAGAAATGGGTTAGACATACCACAGGAAAAGAGCAAAAGAAGGGTTAACTTACAATATACAAACCTTCAGGCTCAAACTTAATCCACATACTGTAAACCGTCTGACAAACAGCAATAATCAACCCACGGTGAATCACAAACTGCGCCAACTTGGCCGATCTCTTATAAGAGTTCCGTCCATGCCACACCAAGAGCTTGGTTAGATGGCAGAACTGTTCAATCGAGAAATCCGCAGCTAATGAAGCCTGTCGACCCTCCTTGCCCACGATACCAACACCAACATCCGCAGCCTGGATCATACTAACATCATTGCCACCGTCACCAATACAGCACACCCTCTTCTTGGTGAACTCTCGAATCAACTTGGCAACTTCGGCCTTTTGATTAGGGGAGCAGCGACAGGCGACGACAGTGGGCAGACGGACAGCAACAGAGACAAAGTCGTGTCTGAAGTGGGCGAGGAACAGGGCCAAGGAATCACCATCAACCAAAAGACAAGAGTCTGGCTTGCTACGGAGAAAGTCGAGATGTTGCTGAGCATTGTCCTTGCCGCGCTGATTCTGTACCGTGTAGATGTACTGACCACGAGCCACCAGCTTCGATGAAACGGCAACACAGCGAGCCGTCTCAACCTTGTCACCAGTCAACATCCAAATCTTGATACCGGCATTCCGCAGCAGTTCCAATGAGGGCTTGACATCACGCTGCAGCTTGTCCTCGACACCAGTGACACCCAGAAGTTCAAGGTCACGTTCAAGATGTAGAGCCACAACAGAAAACATACCGGCATCGCGGCCCACCAGGGATAAAGAAGCAGTCCGAAACTGTATCTGGAACTCGCGATACTGCTGGCCCGACAACCGACGACGACCAACAACCAGGGTACGGAGACCCTCACGGGCCATGTTAGCAGTCTCCTCGTCAAGCCAGTCATTGGCGGCAACAATAGAGCTCATCACAGTGTCGGCACCCTTCTGATAGAACCAAATCTCACCATCGCCGATATCCATAGGGCCGGTGCCCTGGGACTCACGGAACTGAACAATGATACCCATACGCTTGCCCTCAGAAGTGAAGGGGAAGATGTCCAGAATGCGAACTTGCACGACAGGCCTACCCGAATCGGTAGCCTCAAGAGTCATGCTTGTACGGTCACGGTAGGCAAGACGGAGACCAACAGCCTCAGTCCACTTCACAATAGCAATCTCATCGGGAGAAGAAGCCTGGTATGCAACAATCTGTTCGCCATTGACATCATCCTCAATAGTAGGAGTGACGTTGTGGCACAGGGCCAGAGCCAGAACCACATCGCGAACACGAGATCCAACCTCACGACGACTGCGAGCACCGCCGCCAAAGCCAGAAGCAAAAGCACCGCCCGAATTTGAAGGAGTCATCAAACTCTTGCTGCTACTAGCCGTGGCATAGCTCAAAGCCTGTCTAATATAATCCGAGACCTCATCCATGGCTTCGTGGGCATAAGAGACAGTGCCAATGTGAATCTTCTTCATCTCCATTTCATTCTGGGTCAGAGTGCCAGTCTTGTCGGAAAGCAGATACTCGATACGGCCCAGATCTTCAGGAATAGTACTCGTGCGGACCACAGCACCAGGCATACCGGGATCCCTCTGAATAAAGTACGAGTATGCACTTTTGCCCATGTCCAGATTGACACGCAAACTAATCGGCACAATCGTCGAAAACAAAACGAGGAAGCGCATAACCTTCACGTACCAGATCGACCCATCTGAACTCTCAAATCCCTGAGCAGCCACAAGAAGAACCGAAAGCAACAGCGTCAACGCACACAATATCTTGGTCAAAGAGTTAATCTCGTATTCTAGCAGACCAGCCTTGGATCTCGAGGGGGCCGTAGAAAGAGCAGAGCGAGTCTGGGGACCAGTGTACATGATCACGCCAAGAGTAACGCCATGCGACGCAATGACAGTGTTAGCCCAAGCAGTGTTGTCGATCGAGAGAGCGGCCGAGTTTGCCAGGGCAGCAGGATCCATGCCAGTAGCCGACTGGCTTGAAGCAGCAGAGCGGGAACCCAGAAGTTCAACGGTACCAGTGAATTCTCCAACCTTGCGCTCTGGCTTTCCACCAGTAACACGAAGGCGGACAAACTCCTCAGTAGGTAAGTTCTGCGTCAAAGGGGAGGCCAAACGAAGCTTCCAGTCGGTTTCACCATCAAGTTGGTCAGTACGGATAAATGTCTCACCACCAACAACTTTTTCGGTACCGCTAGGAGACTTCTTCTTGTCTTTCTTGGTCTCACTAGTAGAAGCGCCATTTTCATCACCCATATCCAAGAGAATTGATTCGTCGTCGGATTGGTCCACAACATCCTGAACATTGGAAGCCCCAGGCGCATCATCATTGTAACACTTGAGAATAACAACATCAGCCGGCACACGCTGGCCCTTTCCCAGCTTCAGAACATCACCGACTCGGAGATCCTTGGCCTTGCGCCAAGTCTCACGAATAGTAGACGAAAGTGCAACTCCATCATTCTCCGTGCATTCCTCCTCTTCAGCAACATCCGAAAGACGATCGACATTATTGTGACGGCTGCGTCCGGGAACAGCCAAGGTCTCAGATCTCAGAGCTCTGATGTTCTCATGGAGCTTGTTGCGTGCCTCCATCTGAGCGTTGGGTTCATCGAAGCTCAAAACAGTGTAACCCTCCGAGTTTGCCTCAGTATCTCGACGCCGGCGCTCGATATCATCCCATGCTTCTTTACCCATAGTAATACAAAGCACAAAGACTAATGGAGCAATGTACGTCAACAAATAGCCGATTCGTAACGCAGGAATCGCCTGTGATAGAGCCACTAGCAAAAAGTACATGTTGAAAAAGAACGAGAACTCGTTGTACAAGCAGATTGGCAAGAATGTCAAAGCTGTGTATTTGGCATTTGACACCCCGTTCGCCGGGTACCGAGTCGTTTGTGACGGTGCACCGACGGCCACAATCCGTGCCGACCCCACCTCCTCTGCCCCCGCACTCTCGTCGTCCGAGTCACCGTCTACAACATTGCTGAGTCTTTGCCCCCGTGAGCCCCATGGCATAATGCCCTGTAGCCTACTCTTCAATCTATCAGAAAATCTCTGTTTCCGTCCATACATGCCCATCTGTCCTCCTTCACGGCCAGCGTCTCCAGAGGAGAGAAGCGGGACATCATCGTCGGTGGTATTCGAAGTAGTCCGGTTGTGGTTGCTGCTTTCTCCGAGCAATGCTTCTCGATCTTCATTGTCGTAGTCGTCGCGATTCTGGCCGAGTTCGCCGTAACGAGTACTACGCCGGCTACCCATTCGTAATTTTCTAAGAGCAATGCGCGCACCTGACGCAGCTGAAGAAGAACCGTTGCTGTTATTATGATCAGCCGCTGGCGGATGGGGTTGTGATATCGACGTCGGGGCCAGTTCCTCAAGTTCGAGATCGAGATCTGAATCAGATTCGGTGTCGGTGGCAGAGTGATCGGGTGGATCCGTCGTGCGAGGCGGATCTGATGGTCGAGGCATTCCGTCGAGATGAGAGATTTGTAGATTTTTATGTATTCGGTAAATAAAAAAATAAAAAATAAAAAAGGAGACCACTAGAATGGACCAGAACCTAGGGATTCTAGATGTAGTATTGTGCTGCTGGTACGGCTGCCTTTTTGGTCAAGCTGCGGCTGACGAGCTGCACTAATCGGCGGTGCGGGCCAGCGGCGAGCAAAGCCGGCCGGAAGACGGACTGAGGGGCCAATGAGGCTGGTGTCATGGACCAGAACCACGGGTCAGCAGCAGCAGAGACACGGAGAGACGATCGGATCTGCCGGGTTGGACGCCACAAAATGGTGGAATCTCTGGGTGTGTTGAAGTTCCGTAGTGTGTGGTGGTCGGGAGATGTCAGTTGACCTGCAGGTGTCGTCGCTAAGGCCTAATGCAAGAGGCACTGCCAAGTATATAGCAGCGATGAGTTGATCTTTCAGGCGGCAGTATAAAGAGCGACGAGCGCACGCAAAATCAAACCCTGGCACACGAGGTTGATTGATTATGACAGCCAAAAGTGGAGTGTTCGGCAGTCAGAGGACGATCAGTTGCAATCGTTGTCGTATTCCGTGTCGAGATGATGTGTCAAATGAAGAATTGAGTAAAAATCGAAAAGGGGTATCAAATAGTAGTGCTTGCTGTTCGCTAGCTCGCTTGTATTTTACGATCGTGATTGTAGTGATAATGCGCTGGCTGGTGGGTTGCAATTACAATGTTTGGAGGCGTCAATAATTCTGGACAAGCATCTTATGCGGCATCTTATGCGGCATCTTTGGTGGATATGGCAGCTGATAATGGGCAATTCGGGGCCTATGTCAACGCATCACAGCGGTTGCGAGGCCATATATATTAACTAGCCAGCCAAGCGATCAGTAGCAGTGGCAGTGGTGGTGGTGTTGGATTCCAGGATCATGGACGGCGGGGGAGGGAACAGTTTGACGTACGCTGTGGAAAGTCTGCAATAGTTATTGCAGCCGAGAATAACGTCGTAATCAGAATGAGAATTGAGGTCTTGAAGATTTTTTCAGGGCTAGATTTTCAGAGATCTAGAGAAGGTTTTAATGTTTCGATAGAGTGAATTGCGAAACACTTGTGAGTTGCGGATCTAGAAAAACGAAACAAAAAAATCCCCGGAAAGATAGTTCCCTAACAACTTTGCCACTACCGTAGCTACCGTAAACTAAACAAACTTCTCAATGAAATTATATCAGCAGGTGGATATCTACAACACAAGCCTCACCATTAATAACCAACTTTTCTTTGCAAGCAACAAATATAAGGCCTCATATATTCAATTGGTTTCTGGTGAACCATGTTTAGATTACCTGGCTGTGATCTTATAGACATGGCCCCAAACCCTAGTCGCTTAACAATTGCGGCTAACGTTGTCGTCATTTAAGATGAACCATCCTCACAAACCATAACTTGGCAGCCTATCTACTCCGTTTTGGATTGTTGAATGAGACCAGTTGTTAAATTTCATGAGTAAGTATTCTCTATGTAAGATATCATTCAAAACGCTTCACATTGTAAAACTTACAATTCTTGAAAAGAATCTCATGATATATAATGTTACTACCTGTATACTATAGGGTTATAACCCTGTTAATGATACCCTAAATAACCCTAAATGCACGATTTACACGAGCTCACGCGTTTAAGCTCTTGGGGCTCTCTAATGACACCGCCGACCAGAAAGTGATTCGACATCCTTGACCCCTCACCGTCCATTGGATTCCTACAACTGTCGCCATCTCATCAGGACCCTTCTAGAAATCGAGTCATAGTTCCATCAACAAAATGTCCCAAGCAAAGCCTGTCGAGGAGACCGGCGAGTCTTCCAGCTCGGCCACCATCAAGGCCCTCGCCTCCGCAACCACCAACAGTACCACCTACGAACTCCCATGGTAGGCTTTAGTATCCAGCCGCCACCGTCCTCGCCAGACTCCCTCACTAACACCATCCATCAGGGTCGAAAAGTACCGTCCCGTTTTCCTCGATGACATCGTCGGCAACACCGAAACCATCGAACGCCTCAAAATCATCGCTCGCGAAGGCAACATGCCCCACGTAATAATCTCTGGCACCCCCGGTATCGGCAAAACTACTTCTGTCCTCTGCCTCGCCCGCCAACTCCTCGGCGACACCTACAAAGAGGCTGTCCTTGAACTCAATGCCTCTGATGAGCGTGGCATCGATGTCGTCCGCAACCGCATCAAGATATTTGCACAGAAGAAGGTAACGTTGCCGCCGGGGAGACATAAGCTTATTATCCTGGATGAGGCAGATAGCATGACGAGTGGTGCGCAGCAGGCATTGAGACGGACGATGGAAATCTATTCGAATACGACTCGGTTTGCGTTTGCGTGTAATCAGTCGAATAAGATTATTGAGCCGCTGCAGTCTAGATGTGCCATTTTGAGGTATTCGCGGTTGACAGATGAGCAGGTGGTGAAGCGTCTACTGCAAATAATCGAGGCGGAGAATGTCAATTACTCTGATGACGGTTTGGCGGCACTGGTATTCTCGGCGGAAGGTGACATGAGACAGGCCATCAACAATCTGCAATCCACATTCTCTGGTTTTGGCTTTGTTTCTGGAGACAACGTGTTCAAGGTTGTTGATTCACCCCACCCCATCAAAGTTCAGACGATGCTGAAGGCTTGCCACGAGGGTAACGTGGACGCGGCGCTGGATGGCTTGAGAGAACTTTGGGATCTGGGATACTCGTCGCATGATATCATCAGCACAATGTTCAAGGTGACCAAGACGATCCCGACGCTGAGCGAGCATGCAAAGTTGGAGTTCATCAAGGTGATTGGGTTCACGCACATGAAGATTCTGGAGGGAGTTCAGACGTTGCTACAGTTGAGTGGGTGTGTGGTGCAGTTGTGCAAGCTCAATATGGACCCGAAACGGTTCAACCAATGATATTATTGGGAGGGTTGTATTATTTGATGACTTCCTATGTAGACGATTTTGGACGCGGCGTTTTTGACTTTGATTATTTCTGGATTAGTTACTGTTTATCTCCCCAGATCTCTAGACGACGGGGTGCGCATATATAGACTAATGATGAAAGAAAATGCGCATTTGAATCATGCTTGCGTGTATCATTCATTTTTCTCCTTTGATTCAAGGTTATTCTCCATATTCAGACATTATGCGGTTCCATTTTTTCCTTTCGGCTTCCGCTCGTCTGGCTGCCCTCATTCTCGACTCGAACATTCTCAGTCTCGCATCCGCCTCAATCATCCCGCCCATGACCATTGCTGACATTTGCAGATATCTTTGGATAACATTAGACTTAAATATTTCTGAAAGTAAGAATACATGGACTTACACCTTGAATTGAACAGTGAGACCCCGGTACATGGGAGACATCTTGTAGCCGATGACCGAAAGGATACCTGCACCGATACCCCACTTCACGGCACCGGAAACGGCACCACGGGCCGACTCCCAAGCAGCGGCAGTCGCCTCGGCATTACGTTCAGAGGAACGAGCTTCCCAAGACATGATGTTTGTGGTGGGTATGAGATGTAACGAGACAAAAAGTTTTTGTGTATATTTGAAGCCAAGCGTAATAAGTCACAATCAAGTTTTGCAAGCAGTATCAAATGACGCCTTGATGTCTTGGGGTATCAATGCCTTTCATTTGTCGTAACAAAGATTTATTCAAGATATAGAGTCACATTCAGAAAAAAACAAAATCAGAAATAAGCTGCGATATTAATTGCTGCATATTATTATTTACAACCCGCGCAATCTAATCGGCGATTGACACGGCATGATGTCGCCTGCAGTGACGTCTAATCCCGAGCCACCTAACTTCTACTAACCCTGATAGTTCATACTTGCGGGATTCCTGACAGTTGTCGAGCAGCTTAACACGTGTCAAACAATGTCAATGCCCCACTATGGGGGCCCCATATGTGTGTGCTCAAACTACGAGGCTATTTAAAGAAAAAAAAAGTTTTCAAGCAATTCTCTCGTTTTCCACTACGCCCCCAATTTTCCAGCATCGTGATTCTGAGGTTCTGAAACTGCATAAATAGGCGGCTTTCTCCCCCTCTTGCTCTCTGTTTTACTCTTCTCTTTTCCCTGTGTCTCTCAAACTTTTTTTTTTCGCTTTACTGTGTCGCCTCTTCTCTCTCTTGTTATATCGACTTGCGCAACCCCACACATCCCTGAATTAGGACACAAAGCTTGATACGCTTTCTCATTTTCAATTCAAGATGTCTGCCCTCGAAATGTTCCTGGGGTTGCCACCAGTCGCCCGGTAAGCCCTCACTCGGCGCTGGAACACGAACCCATCCTCATCAGCCCTCATCTCCTAACATGCCCCAGAACTATAACGGCAACGGCATTTGGCATGTCGGTTCTCGTGTACATCAAGATCCTCCCATACTACTGGATCATGTTCACCTGGCCGTCGGTCCTGATGTTACCACCACAGTTGTGGCGTTTTGTGACGTCGTTCCTGCTGACCGGGCCTGGTCTTGGACTCATCTTTGATCCGTTTCTGCTATATCGAGCTCTATGTGATCTTGAGGTTGGCAATGCGCGGTTTTCAAAGAGAGAAGACCTGGTATGGTACTTGATCTGCGTGTCGCTGATGACAATTGTAAGTTATGTTCCGGCCCTGAGGGTAACGAGCAAGAGAGTGCAAGGAGGTTGACTGCCTCATGATGATATTATTATGTGATACCCCTTCTGCGTGAATGTGTTTTCCGTTTGTTTTTCCACATGGCCACCCCCGACTATCTGCCCGCACAGTGCAAATTAACTGAAGCGGTTCCTGAAATCGGGGAATATTAGCTCCCCCTCAGACTGTCCATCATTCATAATCTTAGGCAGCCTGGGGTGTGGATTGGTGGGATGCCTATATGGATGGCTCGGCTGGTACTCGATACCTGTCGGGTGGTTTTCTTAGCTCCCTACATTTCTTCACCACGATGTATATTTTAATAAACATTTGTATTCCAAGAATTCCGTCTTTTTTGTCTATCTCTTGTTCAGTCTTCTCCGTAGGGCTATATACTGCTGTAAGCGTGATACTAATAATATACAGGGTTTCAATGAAGTCGGTATCTACTTTGGTTTCTCTCATGTCTACGCTACCTTCTTCCAAGGCTTCGCTATTGCTCTGGCATACACCTCGAGCCAAGACCAACGCGGCATGAAAGCTAACCTGTTTTTCTTTTCGATCCCTGCTCAGCTGATGCCCTATGCTATGATTCTGATTGGCTTCCTCCAGAATGCTCAGGCCGCCATGTTTTACCTCCCCCTCCAAGTCTCCGGTATCCTTGCTGCGCACATGTTTGACTTTTTGACTCGTCTATGGCCCGAGTTTGGCGGTGGCCGGAGCCTGTTGCCGACTCCCGGGTTTGTCTCGTATCTGACGAGAATGCCGACTTGGCTCCAGGGCCGCGTGGCAAGGGCTACCACCGGCAGTGGTGGTGGCAGAGTTCTCGGAGGTGGTGATATTGGGTCATCGACGGGTGTTAGACTTGGCAATGGGCCTCTTCCGGATTCGTGGAAGACTCGCGGCCCTGGCCAACGTCTGGGTTAAATGAGTGAGACGCTGTTGCTGGCCCTTATTGCGTCTGGCCCGTTATATATGACGACGATCTTCAGCGGTGGGTACAGGTAGGAGGAGCAAAAGTCTTTCTGGATACAGCCCGGAACCGTCCATTCTTTTATTTTTATATATTGGTTTTGATTGATGCTGACTAGAGATCAGTTCTGCGGATATTGAATATATTATTACATGCATAATTTACAAATTATACAAATCCAATCAATCGATCAATTAACGATTGTGATATCACTTAGTATACCCAAAGTCCAATCCTAAACGCCAGAAACGAGAAGAACTAAATCATAAATCATAATCACCTTAACCCCGCCTCATCCACCTCCACAATCGGACTGGCCCCCTGCACCACAATTCCCGGTACACCCCGTCGGCTCCCACTCACCGCTGTCACACTCCCCCGATACCCTATTGGTGGCGGCCGTGGAACAACAAACCCCGGATCCTTCAATGCCTCCTGGTACGCCTGAGCTGTCGCCGGGTTGATCTTTGGCGGCGACGTCACAGCGTAGCTTGAAGACAAATTCGTCTCAATAGTCAATGGGGACGGTTTCCTTTTACGCGGAGGCGGAGAGAGCGACGGGTTAGAGTGGACGGAGGCATTGCTCAGAGTCCGGGAGTGCGATGATGAAGATGGAGAAGGTGAATGCGTGCGGATAGAAGGAGTGTTGGAGCGGGAGGTGCACCCAGGGATATAAGCCGGATGCGGTTGTGGAACTGCGGTTGCTGCGGAGACGGTGTCGGCCAGATGGTGGTCGGTAGAGGTCATGGTGTGGTAAGATGCCACGGATGATGACTGGGAATGCGCGAAGCCGAGAGCCTGCGGGACGGAGCCGGGGATATTGGTAGTGGAAGCAAGAGAAGGGTGCAGTGACATTTCGTACATAGGAGACACAAAGGTACTAACGCTACTGGCCGACGACGTGATGATCTTCTTGTCAAGGTTATCACCCGATGTCAGGGAGTCTGCTGGTGATGACGGGAGCGCAAGGGGGGCTCTTCTTTGTCGGCGGAAGTAGACCCAGAAGAGGGCGATGCCGCCGAGGAGGGTCAGTGAAGCGCCAACGGAGATGCCGACGATGGTGGGAGTGTTGATTGTGGGTGAGTCATCATCGCCATCAGAAGAGGAAGAGGTTGTGGTGGTAGTGTTAGTGACGTTGAGGGGGGTAGTGGAGAAGATGGGGCCGGAGAGGAAGAGGAGAGTACCTGGGGCGGGCTTTTGAAGGCAGGCAGATTGGAGAGTGGTGAAGACTAGGGACTTTGTTAGTTTCATCATCATTATCAAGACAGAAGATGTTCATGTTGACTTACAGTTGGCCAAGTATGTCTGGTCCTCGGTACTCCTCAAACACTCCACACAAGACCCTTCCCACTTTCCCTCAAGTACCCCGCCATCACAAAAGCTATACAGCTCATCAGTATCATTCCCATATCCATTCCCCTCCACCAACCTCTCCGCATTCCCCCCGGTAACCGCCTCATCCAACGGCGCACAAGAACTCGGTGTCAAACACGGACTATCCACCCTCACCCCGTCCGCTAGCCCGCCACTTTCGAACAAGCACATGCCCAACGCAAATCTCAAGTTGCCTAAAAACCACCCCAGGTCGCTTTCGGCCGCGTCGACTTTGTCGCTCTTTTGCAAACACTCGAGGCAGCTCGCAAATTTCTTGCCCATGTCCGTGGATGAAAAGGCCGCGTCGGTGCATACGATGTCGGAGGCATTGGTAGTGGACGAGTTGGCGAGAAAGGGAGAGAGTGTGGGGATGTCGAGGCAGTGGGGGGCACAGGGAGAGCCGGGAGTTACTTGGAGGGTGGTGATTGGCGTGGGGAGGAGGAGAAGGAGGTAGAGGGATATGGTGATGAATATGGTCATTATTGTTTTGGCGGTGGTGATGGCGGTGATGATGATAAGAGGGGAGGAGGAAGGAAAAGAAGTGACAACCCTCGGGATAATGGGCAGGCCCAGGTATATATGATGATCTCACCGTTTGTTTCCTCTTCTTCCCACATCGCTTCCTTCTCTCTCCGTCATCGTCATTCTCGCAAATCTTTTCTCTCTTACCTTGTCAATCCCCTGCCTCCTCCCTCCGGCAGCCCTTCCGAAGCCCTCCCAAAAATAACCACAACCTCCCATCATGTCACCATCGCCTGCTACTTTAATCTCCCACCGTAACAATAATCTCTCCCAATCCGGCAATGTGGGTTCTCCTCTAACCAATCAGCGCTTACAATTCCCACCATATAAGCGCCCGCCGAGAAAAAAGCTGTCCGGGGGGTCCCACAAGGCAAATAAATACATTTTTCTAAATACACGCCGGCCGCTCTTCCCGGCCGTAATATCCAGTAGATGCCCAGTAAAAAGGAAAGAAAAATAAAGAAAAAAAGGCTATCAAGGTTTCATTTGCAAACTTTGCGTGAAGATTGGAAGTAACGGTGATCTATTTAGAGACGTGTTGTTAGGACGTTGGCACGTTGGGTTGGTGATGGGGACATGGGGGACATGCTGCCCATATGTCTACAATGTTACGGTCAAGGTATTTTGGTAATTTGCCTGCTTTTAGGCGCTGGGAAGGGGATATAAATGGATATTGCCCGCCATACTTTGGCTGGCCAAGCTTCCTTGGTGATATCACAGATGCAAGATTTGAGCGATATATATATATAGTCAAAGTTAGGGTCAGCGTCGGAGGAGTCAAAGTACTGGATGGAACTTTGACGAATAATTTAACGATAGGCTGCTGGCTTTTTCTTGGCTTTGTCATTATCAACTTGGACTTCACCTATCTACTTTCAATATGCACCTAGCAGATAAAAAAAGAAGATACGGTCTAATGCTTCCATAAATAGACCCGAGTAACAACGAAAAGACTAAAAGAGAAAAACAAAACATACGACACCGGGTATTCCCACGTGGTCACCCACCGTAGTACTAATCCGGCGCTCTGTGGCTTGACTATGGGGGAGCAGACGGGACCCCGTATTTTCCACAGGCTATGGTCGTATGTGCTTCCTGGGTAAGGAATTGTACCCTATATTCTCTTCTCTTTATCAAGTATACTTTGTAAAAGTTGCTTTTATACTTAGCGAATGTCATTCCTATTGCATATAAAAAAAAAGAAGGATTGGTCAGCTGTAAGACCCAATCGTATGGCTCGGAGTGCCGATCGCTGCTGGTTATGGAAGGACACGGATATCGACAGGCACGTGAATTTCTGGAAACATGTAGTGTTCTAACCCTATTATGAGATCACCATCACCAGGACTACAACTAGGGTTAATGTATCAACTTCTCACAATTATTGATACCTTTTCACCTCAAAAAGTACAACAATCCCCATGCACATAGGGTCATTTTATTTTTATTTTTTGTGTTGAAACATTGTATTCTCTTACTTCTTGGCCTAAGTAGACCGAAAAGTATACCCAATTTCCAATCCCAATATCCCACCAATATCCGATCACAGTTATCCCCATATCCTCACAAATAATCCCTCCTTTCCCAGTTCCCATAGTTCCATCAATCCCATCAGGTCTACTTTCTCCTGACAATGTTACCATCGTCATTGACATATCCATTGACCTTGGGCTGGTGCTCAGCCATAAACTTTGCTGCGTCAAACCAATCGGGAACTCCGTGCTCGCGAACCTGCTGCAGACCAGAGTCCACCCCCCAAGCGTCAACCTGACCATTGCCAGCATGCTGGCCGCCCTTCTGCTGCGTCTCGTTATTCTGGGCCGGAGGCTCATTGTTAGCCTCGCTGGGATCAAGAGCCCCGTTATCCTCCAACAGCTGCGCGTCCGGGTCATTCCAGCGAGCCATATGCTCCTGGAACTGGACGCCGAAGCACGCCTCAATTTCCTCATAAGTTGGGCCATTGTTGGCAGCGGGCTGTTCCTTCTGTTGTTATTGCTGCTGCTGCTGCTGGCCGAAATTGGATTTCCGAGGCTCATCCTCGAGAGCTCCGGCATCCGGGGCCTGGCTATCTTGATTGTTGAATATGGCCATGTGAGCCTGGAAAGCCGCGCTAAGCGTTCCTCGAGCTGCTCGGGGGTAATGTTAGTCTGAGGAACCGGGGCGGAGGGACACGAGGTTCATTGAGAGCAGAGCTCCAGATTGCAGGGTCGGGCAGGTCCCAGTTCTCGGGCATTATGATGGGAGTGGGTGCAGGCGCCGGAGCCGGAGCCCAAATGTTCGTCGTAGTTGGAGGACCCCAGATGTCTTGAATCTCAGAGGACTGGAATGTCACCCATCTAGCCCGAGGAGGAATGTTCGCCGGAACCGGGGCACTAGGCCGCTCAGTGAAGTGCTCCTGCTTCCCAACAGGAGCATCTTCCCTAGAGGTCGGAGCATCGTCAACCAAATTGGAGACCCAGTTATGGGTAGCTTGATCCCATTCATAGTTAGGGTCCTCTGCAGCAGTAGAGTCCTAGTCACTGTTCGAATCCTCTTGGATGTTCGGCTCCGTTTCGTTGTCCTCATATCCTGCGTTTTTATCTTCATTACTGCCATGTACGGACTCAGACTGGTCGTCTCTATCATTCTCATTTTCAGGCTCAGGCTCAGGTTCGGACTCTTCCCCATCACTGCCGTCTTCGAACTCGTGCTCATCGTCATCTCCATCTTCAGACTTAGACTCTTCACCAGAAACGCTGATGATAAAATCAAGATCACTTACCACATCCCAATCAGCGTCACTATTGTTATCAGGATCTGAGGGAGGTGTCGAGCCAGAGCCGCCAGCAGCAGAAGTGCCAACCGAGGTAGAAGAGGATTCAGTATCCTCATCGACCAAGGTGTCATCATCATCCGACTCTTCAACCGGAGTAGAGGAACTTTCGTCACTGTTGCTGTAGCTGTCATTGTCATTGTCGTTGTTGCCATTGCTGTTGTTGTCAGATTCGCCGAGGAATCTGTTGGATAGGGCCCGATGATATCTGTCCATAACAGTTTGTTCATATTGATTCATCTTAATACCCGGGGCAATCGACCGCCAGACCTGTTCAATATTTTCCCCATAGTATTCAGTGTCAAAGCTCGGGACGTAGCGAGTCCCAAATATCTTGTTCGGGTACTGGAAGAAGCCATAATGGCCAGCAAAGGTGTACTCCTCCCGGCTGGCAGTGTGGTTGGCGAAGAAGGCCAGGAAGACAGCGAAGTTGACCGGCTGCTCAATGCCCAGGATAGGATACTTGCACCAGATATAGATCTTGCCAGTACCAGCATCCATGTAAAAATCCAGCTTGTCCAATCAGTAGTTGGCAGCAAAGCTGATTTTGACAGAAGGCAATCCTTCATTTTTGAAGAGTTCTTTCAAAAGCACATCAAAAGTATTATTACCAAAAGCTTCATCAAAACGGCGTTCAAGATCATTGGCGGCAATGTAGGGAGCCTGGCTCTCGCGTCTGCGCTGGTGCTTAATGAGCGGGCCACAACGAGACGCCATAATCTCCTGCTGAGCGAGTCACTCCTCAAAGGCAGTGTACTTGACAATTGTCGATTAGTTATTGGGTTCTTTGGCTGAAACGGAATAAACTAAAACGTGCGAAAACTTACCAGAGTCTTCTTGATGGCGTTTCTGATTAAATCAGAGATCGTCGAATAAAAGGTGTCAAGGTAATAAAAGAGTTGATTTATGATAATTCTGTTGAAAAGAGCTCGCCGAATAATGTGTCGAGTTAAAGAGTTTAATAAACGAACTTTACCGAAATTAGCCTACTATTACCAACAAGAAGATATCACAGACTTACTTGAATAATGTAAAGTATAGGAACAAATCCAATAGGCAATGAGGTCGATGTTGATTTCGAAATAAAAGTAAGATGAAGTGGAAAAGAAGTCGAT
The DNA here is from genome assembly GCA_017139545.1 of Ambrosiella cleistominuta. Classification (NCBI taxonomy): domain Eukaryota; kingdom Fungi; phylum Ascomycota; class Sordariomycetes; order Microascales; family Ceratocystidaceae; genus Ambrosiella; species Ambrosiella cleistominuta. The sequence goes on along the minus strand of JABFIG010000132.1, from coordinate 8,505 downwards.
GAAATGTAGGAATTCGAGTGAAGACTTAAATCAAAGTATATCAAAGGAGAGCAGATTACTGTTGAAGAAGAAAAGAAACATCTACAGAGAGGGGTGGGGGTCGATGAGTTTTATATTCTCTGAGAGAATCTGCAAATAGATAGAAGTCTATCGGAACACTCGATATGTTTATTGATCCTTTAGTCCCTTTAGTCTTGTAAGCGAATATGGCCTCTGATTGGCTGTTAGCATCACAGGTACCGCATTAGACTAAGAGTCGCACTAATAAAAACGATCGATTCGATTTTGACAAGCCAGGAACATTCTACTATGTGGCAAAGCTGCGCTGGCATCCATCCCACTAAAGTAATGGACCACTCAGAACGCAGCTTTACTTATAGTGGTTTACCAAAACGGCACTCTGTGACAATGAAAGAGGGGTTACAGAAACTTTTGCAGACGGTACAAGATAGCTTCCGTTTGCTTCCAAGAGCCTAAGAGTATAGCCAATAGGGTTTGGCTTCACGATAAGCAATCGAGGCCATGAGGGTCTGATCCTCACGTGCTCATATCCCAAAGAGCCAATTTCGACGATTCCAGGACTTCGTCACGTGGGAAGCAAGTCTGTGTATCTTTGTAATCGCTGAGGCTGAATAGTGAATTTATTTTCTTATAAGCCTGGTACCTTTAACAGTAAGGTTATGTGGGACTCTTCGTACTTCAATAGGTACGATCTGGAGGTACTTGAATAGATAGAGTCTGTTGATGTGGGTTCATGTACCCTCCGATAGTCAGCCGTGACTGAAGTGACTTTGCCGTCAAAGGTTAGATCTTAACACGGCTACGTTAGTTGAGCCTTACAATATTGTGATGGTATTGAGGCCAAGTCTATCTTGCTGAGTTCAGGATGTCGCTGGTTTGCTTCGGCCTAGACTAAAGTGGATGTCAAAATCGTGAAGTAGATGATAATATACTTCAAAGGTTTATTGTGTTTCGATTCACAGGCAGGAGATACTATTCTACTATGCAATGGAGGTGACATCTAGTGTATTGCAATTCATCCAGTTGATCTTTCCTCGTAGCGATTGTAGATCTCAGAAATCACAGGAACTTCTCACCGGTAGCAAGATGATAACGGAAACCTGAAATTTTTTGACATCAAAAGATCATGACACATTATCTTCAAAACGTGCTGTACTCATAACTCTTATCTTTCTTTCATCTTCTTATTCTATACCCCATATAACCACGAAGCGGCTGGACTGGAGGCTTAGTAGTCAGCCTTGAGAGTGGAATAAATCTTCTCATACTACCATGGACGCTAGATGCTAGCTATGTTACCACATCATCGCATAATTAATCAGTACAGCCGGATCCGGATTAAATCTGTGTCCAATTATGTTGTATATTGAAGATGACTGATGCGCTGTCTGTGGTGCCTTCCCATAGCTTTGGTACAACACAGAAGGTATGATGGTTTCATCAGAGTTGACCTCATGAGCAATTTTCTGATGATCCATATTATATCCATCCTTAAGCCCGAACTTTAGAATGAGTACAAAACCTGCGTAGTGAGCACTCACTCGTGAATTTTCAGGTCGAGCGTTGTGGAAAGATGTAAGATTCGACTAACCATGCAATTCCAAAACTTTCAGATCCCTGTCAAACTGACTTGCACACGTCATGTCTATAGATAAATTTTCACAATTTAGTCCCCCGACGAAGCATCATCATATGATGCTCCTAATGCATACTTTCTTTTGCCTGCTTATCTAGAATCATTTAATGGTACACATCTCACAATTAGCATTTTTTTCTCCAGATTATTTTTCCTCTCTGCCGACTATAAATCTCGGTCGGCCAGCCTTGGCCAACAATATCGACAGGGATAAAAGCTTCATATAAGTATGGATTAGGAAATGTGAAGTTCTCATCCCTGTAAATGTGGATCCATAGACGGCTCCTTCCCGCACAACGGGCGCTCAATTTCCCGCACAATTCAAAGTTCTGTCAAAGTTCTATCAACTATTAAAAGCTAAGGCATGTAATCAAGTCAACAAATATCGATAGATAAAGTAGAAATTCTGTATTTTTGGGGAATTACTTCCACAAAATAACGAGGTGTCCTCGGTCTTATTGCCAACAAGCTTGATCGTGACTCCATGTCGGCCTTCTTCGGTGTCTTCGTTGGATTGTCTTATCCTGATAAGTACAAAATACACTTCTGCCCATACAGACGTAATAATAAGTAAGAATCCATTCTTTGAACCATTCATCGACTGCGTAAAAGATTCCAGTAAAATCGGCTTAGCTGGACTGTTTGAGGCTATGGATACCCCAATTATACGCTAATTATACGCAGAGTTCGATCTCTCATCTTCATCTATATGACTACAGACTTGATCTATAATTTATGTTTAGATAGTTCAATTTCCCACAGGTTGTATTTCACTAGTTTCTGGCCAGCTGAGCTATGGTTTCTCGTGTTAAATTAGCGTGTGCTAACCTGAAGCAGGAGCAGAAACCTCAACAATGATGATCCATTACCCGCATAAGTCTAGAAAATACACATTATAGAATCACATGACTTAAGAAATAAAAAATTGACATTCCCGGAAACATCAAATATCAACTCAGTATTGATATTGACTGACCTAGGCAATCACAAATACGTAATAAGCTAGAACTGTGAAGTCACTTTGGAACTAGTGACTTGAAGAATGGAAAGTGTGGAAAGTGTGGAAACGCCCAAACTTTTGCAACCGAAATAATACCAGAGACTTCCATCACTTGTGTACTTCATGTGGCACCTAATGATTTATACTTGAATATGTGGATCGTGTATGAAATCCTTGACATTGCTGGTCCCATCAAAATTATGGACTAGGGCTCCAGACAGAGGTCATCTGAAGTTGCTTCTACCTCTGTGTTGGGAATTCTGCGGATGTTCTCGATGTTGGATAAGATACAAACACGAACATCGATGGCCTTCATTGTAATAGTTGCATAACGTCTAAAAAGTAATCCACATTTAATCAGTTAAAGTCATTACCATCGTACTGGAAATAAAAATTCCACTTTTGCTTTAAAAATGTGAATATCGGAAGATAGATAGTTCATCTTGCGGGCAGTATCAACAGTTCATAGGCCCAATAGCTGCTGTCTAAAGACCATATTGGATCATTATTAGCATCATTCTGATTGTTATACTAGTATTTCACTAGTATCTCAATGGTCATGTGTAGCAAATGCGGTCAGGAAGACATCACCTGGTGACTGATTCAATATGTTTATCTCAGCGGTATATCAACTGGATTCATTCCCAACTCCAATTATATTGGGTCCATCGCAATAGTAGGTAATACCAAAGAATGATTAATAACTCGGAAGTTACAAATGGCTGGATACCATGTGCATTCAACAAATTCTCACGGCCAGTTCAAAGTTTTAAAATCTCTACAACACTAGCTTTTAAAGGGTCCCGAAAAGTTCTTCAAGTCAAGTGGTTAACCGATCTTCACACTACATCACATAATCTGACAAAGTTACCTCAAAATTTGATCAATAGCTGGTTGTGTTATTGATGGTAGATCTGAAAGTTGACTCTGAAAATGCACGCTTCTACTCTTAGCTAGCCATGCTCCGAGGTGGAGGTTTATAGTCGTCTGTGCGCTTAGCGACTATAAATACATTATTGCAGTTGTTAGTATATATGAATCATCATCTCTATGATACAAGCACGGTGCAACTCAACTTCAAGATCTAACGCATCCCTACCGTTGATGCTGTCGCTCCAGAACAGTACATTCCCCTCTTTTCCTTGACACATAAGTTTGTATCAATAAATTACAGTATTCTATTTGAGGCCGGTATCGTATTACTTTCGAACACTTTTTAATATCTGTGATTTTCAAATATATGTGAAATCGAGTTTCTCAATACATGAATTCAACATTCTATACTATGCATCACATTTTCTCTTTTCCAGTATCACTGCTGGAAGACTCGAGGTAATATGGAACAGAGTAGGATCGGGGCCAAAGCTCTAGTGATAAACTCCATACTCGAGTTAAAGACGTTTTGTGATCTGAATGGTTCAAGGGTTTGTGACATGTCATGGGGACATATTAGAAGAATAGATAAACGGTCCAAACATCAAAAAGATATCTTTTAAATAGGGGTTCTCAAGATTTAAACGTTTAGATACTGCTATTAGGGTTAATTGATGAAAATTAGGGTACACTATTATCCTAACTCCGGTCCAGCACATCAGATAACCCCACTATTTGCCACCTGTCACCGCCTCACCGCTCCGCGCAAGGCTCCCGATCCCTCGAGGTCCCGACTGAGAAGCCCCGCTTCTGTTCTTCCAGATTAGTGCTAGCATAACCTTGGAATGGCGCGCATGAGGGAAGCTTTGTTCGCCCTTCCCCAAACTTTGCTCCCATTTATTTTTTTTGCTTTTGCTTCGCGTTTCCCCTGTAACGGTAGACTCAAAATCAATAATACTCTCCCTGGAATTCCAGGGCTTGTCCCCGCATGCCCCCCCCCATAACCTATAATAATTCCCTTGTATTCTGCTGACTTCTGCATTGAGTCGCCAATTCAACCCAATTCGAGTAACTGCCAATTGTCAAGACAAAATAAGTGAACACCAAAAACCTTCAGCCTTGTTGGTGATTTTGAACTTACATTTCATTGTTTGCGCAATTCACCACTTTAATTATTTTAGCTTTGTACATTAATCTGGCCTGCGAAGTAACGACAGCTCCGAATCTTTTCTTCCTTTTTGATTTTGTCATATCCGTATTTTTGTTCTAATCTTGTCGTTTTGCCGTAAACCTACCCCATAATGTCTGCCGAAATCAGTAAGGTCTCGCAATTGCTGGATGCCACTTTGGATCCTGCGCAGCATCGTCAAGGTGAGTTTTAGAGAAAGACCTCTATATAGGCGCCCTATGGTGTTACTCAATACATCTAGAGTTTCTGTAGTAAACTTGCTCGGCGCATCTTGTACTGACCTTTGATTCTGGCACTAGCCGAAAGTGCTCTGAAGGAAGAGTCGAAGAAGCCGCAGTACTCTCTCACTCTGCTCAAGATTGTCGCCACAGCGGATCTTCCCCTCAAGGCCCGTCTGGCTGCTGCTCTAGCCTTCAAAAACTTCATCCGCTCCAACTATGTGGTACGCCTCGACAACTGATCACCAAACCTTCGAATAATCCGAACGACTGACACATAATACTGTGATACAGGATGAGGATGGTAACTACAAGCTTCCCTTTGATGAGGTTACCACTATCAAGCAAGAGCTCATTGGTCTCATGATCACTGTCCCTCCTTCTATCCAGAGCCAACTTGGTGAAGCAATCAGCATCATCGCTGATTCTGACTTCTGGGAGAGATGGGACACTCTGACTGCTGTAAGTAATCTTGAACAATGCGCCCAGAGTATGCGTAGTATGCCCTTTACGGCGGTCTTCACTGCACGCTCTTGTGCATGCGCTACTCTATAAAGCCTGTTTGTGCACATTCGCTAACAGTCTGTCTTACAGGATCTTGTCAGCAGATTCTCTGCCACCGACCCTAAGATCAATGTTGGTGTTCTCGAAGTCGCACACTCTATCTTCCAACGCTGGAGACCACTGTTCCAGAGCAATGAGCTTTACGCCGAGATCAACCACGTCATCACCACGTTTGGCCAGCCTTTTGTCAAGCTTCTCATTGTGAGTATTCCGTCCGCACACCTTTCTGTAAACCTCGTCTAACTCCGCTGTAGACTACTAATAACCAAATTGATACCCACCAAAACAACAATAATGAGCTCAAGGGCTGGTTTGAGACTCTTAGTCTATTGATCAAGATCTTGTACGACATGTCCTCTCATGATATTCCCCCCATTTTTGAGGAGAATCTTAGCGATATCTGTGGCCTTTTGCAAAAGTTCCTCAAGTACGAAAACCCGGTCCTGGCGACCGACGATGATGACGAGACTAGCATCGTTGACGTTGTCAAGTCTGACATTTGTGAGGTTCTTGAGCTCTATACTCTCAAGTATGGCGAAGACTTCATGCAGTACTGCCCTCCATTCGTGGAGACGGTCTGGACTTTGGCCTCTAATGTTGGCCCTGAGACCAAGTATGACGGTATCGCCAGCAAGGCTCTTCACTTCCTTACCGCCGTTGCTGGTACCCGTGAACAGAGTGAAAACTTCAACAACCAGGCCGTTCTTTCTCAAATTGTTGAGAAGGTTATTTTGCCTAACCTGTCTCTGCGTGAGTCCGACATGGAAATGTTTGAGGATGAGCCCATCGAGTTCATTCGTCGCGATCTGGAGGGATCTGATACCGACTCTCGCCGTCGGTCTGCAACTGACTTTCTCAAAAAGCTTATGGAACGCTTTGAGAGTCTTGTCACCGGTATTGTTTCCCAATATGTCTCTCACTATCTAGAGCAGGGCAAGTCGGACTGGAAGGCCAAGGATACGGCCATTTATCTGTTCATCTCTATTGCGTCCAAGGGTACTGTTACCGCTTCTCACGGTGTCAAGACTATCAATGCCGGGTTGAACGTTGTCGATTTCTTCCAGCAGCACATCGCCGCCGATCTCACCAGCTCTTGTGAACCTATCTCCAAGGTTGACGCCATTAAATACCTCTACACTTTCCGTTCTCAGCTGTCTCGTGAACAATGGAAGGGTGTCTTCCCTCACCTCATCACCTGTATCGGTTCGGATAACTACATCATCTACACTTATGCAGCCATCGCCGTCGAGCGTCTACTATTCCTGACTGATGACAATAGTCAGCACATCCTGTCTCGCGACGACATCAAGGGCTTTGCTGCCGATCTGCTTCAACACCTGTTCAAGCTGATTGAACAGGATGCTTCTCCTACAAAGCTGCAGGAGAATGAGTTCTTGATGCGCTGTGTTATGAGAATTCTGATTATCCTCAAGGAACAAGTGGTTGATGTTCTGCCCACTGTCCTGGATCACCTGGTTGGTATCATGCAAATCATGAAGCAGAACCCTAGCAACCCCCGCTTCTACTACTACCACTTTGAGGCTCTCGGTGCTCTCGTTCGCTACGGTTCCGCTTCTCACTCTGCTCTGCTCAACGAGAAACTCTGGACTCCCGTTAACGAGGTCTTTGTCGAGGATGTTTCTGAGTTTGTTCCCTATATCCTCCAGATTTTGGCCCAGCTTCTGGAGTCCAGCCCTGCTGATAGCATCTCGGACAACTATCGCCTGCTGATTGACCCTATCCTAAACCGGGCTATGTGGGAAACACGCGGCAACGTTCCTGCTCTTGCTTGTCTTCTTACTGCCCTTATCCCCCGTGTTTCAAAGGAACTTCTTGCTAGTGACAAGCTCATGCCCGTCCTAGGTATCTTCCAGACGCTTCTGTTGCGTAAGAAGACTGAGCTTACCGCCCTTGACATTATCGAGTCTGTCATTGTCTCCTTCGAGCCTGCTGCCTTGGAGAGCCATTTCCCCGTTGTTCTCCAACTATTGTTTGAAAAACTCCAGAACGCCGCCGACTCCTTCAAGCTCCGCTTTGTCCGCTTCTACCACCTTGTCGCTGCTCACCTTGAGCAAGGCTACGGCGCTGACTACTTCTATGCGAACTCTGAGAAGCTCCAGGCCAATGTCTTTGCCCAAATTTACCCCGCCATCATCCTCCCTGAAACTCCCAAGCTTGCCCGGCCCGTTGACCGTAAGCTTGCTGTCGTCTCCATGGCTAAGACTCTTTGCAATAGTCAGATATTTGCTACCAAGTTTGAAAAGGGCTGGGCTCGCACTTGCACGGCCCTTCTCGAGCTCGTTGCCAATGCCCCCACTGTCGTTGCCGGTGTTGGTGATGAGCTGATCACTGGCGCTGATGTCGATGATATTGGCTTCGGTGTTGGCTTTACTGCCCTCAGTAGCTGCAAGCCTGTCATTGCTGATGACTTCCCCGAGATTGCCGACGTCAAGGTCTGGATCGGCACCTATATTCGTGAGGCCAACACCAAGTCCAACGGCCAGATTGCTCAATTTATCCAAACGCGATTGGCGGACGATGCTAAAGAGGCCATGTCTCAACTTTTTGCGTAAAGGGGTTTTCCTGGCTCCGGGAGTCATGTAGCATGTAAGTAGTAGATGAATTGGGATTGTCTTGTGACGGATGAGCAAAAAGAAATGTATGCCATTGATGTTTAGAGTTTTTTCTGGAGTGTTTTTTAGTTTAATTTATGATATATTATTCGTCGTTGGCACGAAAACAATTGCATAGACATTTAGCCGCATCCCTCCGGCCTCATTTCATATCATTTGATCCCATCTCATCATGTACATCTTGCACGTATGCTATTGTTAGCCCCCATGCGAACACGTGATTTCCTCGTGCATTTATGAGGATCTCGGTGATTACATGGCGGGATCCAGTTAATACACGGGGATACATCCCAATCACCGAAATCACAAGATTACATAAATACAGGAGATGGAAAATTCCAAAAAAAAAAAAAGAAAAAAAAAAGAATCCA
>JABFIG010000131.1:0-69944 GCA_017139545.1 Ambrosiella cleistominuta | reverse complement strand
CTAAACTTACTACCCTGATACGTCAACTCCCCATTTCACCCATCATTCCGCCCCATTAAAAACGCAAAGACATGTTTTTTAAAATTAAAAAAAAAAAAAGCTTATTCCTTCTTCTTCTTCCCCCTACCTCATTTTGACACTTTTAACCTCTCTCTGTACTCAGGCAACAGCACATCAACAAGGTTCAAATTATAGAACATTCCCCTTAAATAAATATGCGTTTAGCTCGAATCCTTTCTACAATACACAAAATCAAGGCCTTGTCATTTCGGCTCTAGGATGACAGACAGTTCTGCTTAAAGTGTCAGAATATGCATTAAACGAGGTCGGTTAGAGAGGGACTTAGCTTATGCGTAAGGCTTGGCAAGGGTTTGTGGGTTGTATGTGTGACAAGGGATGTCAGGGTATGTAAATCGATATATTAATTAATAAATTCAACGCAATTAAAAGATGAGAGCTTAGGGAAAACAATGATTTGTAATTTGATGTGCGGACAGGTCGCAAGTTGGTAAATGATATCTTGCATCTTGGGTGTAGGTGGAAACGAAATCTTGGGAAAACTCATACTCCAGATACCATTACCGACCATCAATTACCAGACCCTCACAACTACTATAATTTAAAATCTCAACACCAAGTTTAGGAACTAAATGTATTGGAGTCCTTCTTTCTGCCTTGGCTTTGTTCATTATCTTAATATGCATATCACGCACATCACATTTGTTCGCTAGTGTTAGGGTTAACAACTATTATCCCCGATAAACATTTAGGCTTTGTGAGGCGACCCAAGAGAATCACGACACGATATTATGGGCATAAAAGATACATAAATTTTTTTTTGAGTGAATCGTGAATATAAGGCAAACACCTATATCCGGACATGCTCACTATGGACTCCGCTCTAACCATTGGTCAAATTCCCTTCCACCCAACTGAGATAGCCTTAGCTTGTCTATAATTATCTCAAGCACACATACGATCATTTAACCACCACCCCCCATTCAGCCTCACGCTTGAATCATCCTATCCTGTACCATTTCATCACTGATCACAGACAATTCCACCGTCACTAATCGATCGGTCCCTTTGTCTACAGGTGTCAAAAGGCCAAAGTATTCATGTACTTACATACTAAACAAGTCTGCCCATCTACTCGTAGCCACTCAGTCCCCAGTCCCCGAAGATCACCTCGAGACAGAAAGAACTCTGCACACAAAAAGGAACTATATACTGTCTTTAGAAACTGGTAATCTTCGCTGCGCCTCATGTCGCTTAAAGAGTAACGCATACACATCCTACGCATCACCAAGATATCTGAAATGAAAAAGGAAACAGAAAAAGCCGTGGATGGCGGGCTGTAGGGTCAGCTAACTAACTGACTGGCTGACGGGCGGATGGTCGATGATGTACTCTATATGCAAAGTAAAAAAGGTCAAGCACTGAAATGACAGGTAAGAGTCGCCAATCCAAATCCGTGGCTCTGGGTACTCGTCCGACGGTCTACGGTCTATTCACGGCGTATATGTATAGTAAGGTAACTATTATAGAGGACAAACTGTGGATGTGGGTACAAGAGACAAAAAAGCTTTTTGATAGAGTGCTTAATAATGGCACCGGCGGCAATCTGCAATCAGCGTGCCGCATGCGTCAACAAACACCCGCGATAAAAATAGCCCAGAAAATCTTGCTGGGATTAAATAAACCCACTTGTGCTGCTCACTCACGTGAACGTGACTTGACTTGACGATCCGTTTAGGTCACCGGAGATGACTACCGGAATAGGTATAGAGATTTATATACAAAGGATATCTTTTGTTTGAAGAAGTAAGTGTGGGGTAGGTATTCGGTTAATTGACATCTTCCTAATGTTCCTTTGGGGAGCCAGAGCAGATGAATGGATCATAATGAAGAGGAGAATGACGTTTTGTAGATCGCGGGATCGCTGTTTCTATTTTTGAATATGTTGTGATGCGGGTGGAATGGAATAGGAATGGTAATAGGATGAGAATGCTTACAAGATGACAAGATGTGTGGCGGACGGTCTGTGGGAAGAGGAATCAAGGACGATGGTGGCTGGTTATATGCTATATGTAGTGTGTATATATTTATATACAACATACATGAAGTTGCAGTCAGTGTCCCAGCGGGATGGGATGGTGTTCTCCATGATGGCCTGAATCTCCACTTCCAGGCAAGGAGTAGTATGTACATATTTTTATTTATTTATTACTGGACACTAACCCGTTGACTGACAATGTAACAAATGGTTCGGTCTGTGGGCAGGTGAATACATGAGCTGGAATAAATGTGTTCTAAAAATAAACACCATGGTGAATCCTGCTTGCATATGTGCAAGTACGGGGTGGTTAGCATCATGGCCGAGAAGATCTTATTTTTTTTTTGTTTTAAAAGAAAAAGGGGAGATGAGTTAAAGACAGAATAGACATCTGACTGACTGTTTCTGGGTAAAGTGATAATGGAAGATAGGCTCACCATACTCATGATGTTATCACGATTGCTTGACAGGGATATATCGACAGCCAATTGACACCCCAAGATCGCCGTTGTCATGATGGCGGTGAACTTGGACAAAGCTTCCTGATTGACTTGTGTGCTCTGTGCGTGTTTCTGCTTTCAATGAGTTGAAGTTTGCTTGGATTTTGACAGTTAATTACTATATATATTCCCGAATAAAAAAAAACAATAGTATTTATTCAACCTGGGGATCGACGCCCTCTGATTGGCCTGCCCAGCGAGCGACCCTATATCCCCCAAAGTCCAACCAACATTCACCATTGCCATATCTCAGTCTCTCCGCACCAACCAACTAAAAAAGAGGAAATATACAATGTGCTGTAGAGTCTCTGATGATCTGACTGGTTTACCAAGATGGTCAATATATTTATATTGGCAATGAACTCGAATATTTTCGGCAAAGACCGAACGGGCTCTTGGTGAAACGTATATGTTTGAATATCTCCTTGTTGTTGGCCATAGCTGCCGTGTAATCTCCGGGCCCATCACTCATCGTCGTCGCATCAGTCGGCCCCAAACAACCATAAGAAAAAAAAAATCATATTCCCTCTTCATTAGACGAAACCCAATCACAGCAATGCCCTCAAAACTCCCATACCTAAATAATCCCACCTCTTTATTTCCCTTGCCACCACAAACGTCAACAAGCCCGCCTTTTCCCCTCCTACACAACCCACACTGCACACTTGACCGGCTGCATCTGGATGTATATATGCGTCCAACCCACACACATATATTACAGGGATTCCGCTTATCGACGGCATCTCATCACTTTCTCTCTCGTGCGCCAGAAAGTCGGTTCAGTGGGCTGGTAGCGAGGTTTCTGAGTTATCACAAATGTTGTTGACGAGGCAGCCGGTGTGAAGGCGGATGTGCAGGACTGGACAAGGTTGGATTCCTGGAGGACTGACTAGTATATTGTGTATATGCAGGCAGTATGCATTTATCTAGCTGCTGGTAGAGATAAATATGCAACTCTAGTTCCTAGTAACATAGTGTTGTATATATCAACCGTTACTGCTTGGACCCCGCCGTAGACATGTAGTGTGTTACCAGCACGGGAATAACTCTTTGTCTTTATTGCTCCTGCGAGCCACAAGTCCTCTCCCTGCAACCGCTTCAATCAATCACTCATCTATAAAGTGTGCTTCGCTGCCCGCTCTACTTGGTACAATTACCACACGGGGGAGCTTCCCGCTTTAAGGGGGCACTCTCCGAGACACTGCGTAAGACTAGCCCGTTGTTGGTTTTTAGTCATATATAGACAAAAAGGGAGGATGCAGGTAATTCTATAGGGTTATGCTGTGTGTGTATGTCTATATGTGTATAATCTCTTTGGATTTGTGGGTATATTGTGGCACATGCAAGAAAAGAAGACAGCGGGGTCGAGACCTGGTAGTACAGAAGGACAGACGGGTACACAAGCAGACAATCCCAAAGGAGGATCTCTGTATTTGCATCATGACTCTCAAAGGGCATTCATTGGCTGAGTCGAGAAGCAGAAAGAAAAAAAATATGGCACGTGACAAACTTGGCATGTTCTCATCTCTTCCCCCATCATGACCCCCAAAAAGCTTATTCTGCCCTCTTCCCGGGCACTCGAGAGCCTATCCATATAGATTGATAAACTCGTACCTATGTGTCCATTCGGTCCCGAGAATCTTCCTCTATGATTGTTATTTAGGGAGACCCTCGAGGGAAGGATTTATTGCTATACAGATGGAGCCAACTATTCTACACAAAAAAAGAGGATCGGGATAGGAAGCCATTTCCAAGAAACTGCTGAGGATTACGCGCCCTGTCACAATCGAGTTACCACATAAAGATGTATTTATCTTCTGCAGCGTTGACAAGTACACGGATATTGAATCGTTGTTAAAACTCCCTTATTGGTTTTCCATTGATATATGGCGACTACGTTGTTCCTGAGAAAAAGAAGCTTAATCAGACCTCTGTATCTGTGCATATTCCTCATAGTACCATACGACAGTTCCATCCAGAGTACCAGTACCAAAATCCAAGGTCTCTTATAATTTTTTGTCCTCAACGTCTGTGTTGAAAGGAAAGGAGAATGTAGCGCCCATTAATATTTAAAAAAAAATGCATCTTCTTCGCTTCCCTGAGGCCATTGCAAATCTTCAACTTCACCCCATATATTCCGAATTCCAGAAACAAAAGTGTCCCAGACATTTTGTTGCCTTCCTATACATAAATAGATACCAAAAAGATCATCCGAATTAGCTACCGGTCAAGCTACCCTTTCCCTCAAAGTGCGCTACACCGTGCGCACAACTTCCCCAAGACCGAAGCCGCGAGACGTGTGGGGTTCTGCAAGCGAGATGCATATCTAGTCCAACTTGGACTATAGCTTCCGTGATTCCACATCTGATCCGATTCCAGACAACGGTTGTGGAGGTGATGTGGGGCTAATAAGTACACACATATCCTCACCGGTGGGTACTTGCACGCCCTCGTCCAGCCATAGTAATTGTTAGCCACTGCAATATCCGAAAGTACATGAAATAATGGAAACAAGACGGCCACCCTGAAGTTTGCATGCCGTAATATATACATGTTAATATTAACAAGAGCGTGTTTGGCCTCAGTCATGGAGATGAGCTACATCTGGCGACATGTTGTGACGAGCCTGTCATTATTGTCGCCGTTGGATGTGTGGATCGTTTTTTTCTTGCAACGCCAAGTCATCAATTGCAAGGAAAACATCATATGCACGTTTCAGGTCCCGGAACTATAATAGAGAAAAGAAACAACAGAATATCCAGCCAATGACTCTCAATGTGGTGGCAGCAATGTCAGATGTCACTTTATGTAGGCGGGGGGAAGCGGTCTGAGATGTAGCCTGCAAGATACCATGCTTCATTTGTTGTCAGTTAGGTGATGTATTGGAGCCACACAGGAGTATATTATCACTTCGGAATCTCAGAGACATATATATGTAGATTTATGCGCTTCTTGCTTTGGGAAGATGGCCAATGATTGGACTCAGCTCTGGCGATCTCTGGTGCAGGACGACATATCCGGCATAGTACCCTGCATCCAGCTGGGATTCAAAGGTGTAGGCCAGATGACGTCTGTGGTTAAGCTTAGCTATGGTTATTCTGTATCATTGATTGTTGGGTTGGCCCGAAGTGTGGTGGAAGGGAATGGGGTGGGTGAATCTGGACTCAGAGTGAAACGACATCAATCGTAAGGTGATTAGGATTGATGTCTCCGATGTGCTTGTTGTGAATGTTAGGGAATTGGAAATCGCATTTGTCGCATGGAACTCATGTCTCAGTTCTTCAAGTCGTAAGCCTCGCTTCTATCATTCCGGGCTTCGTGAACAACACGACAATTTCATGCGAGGCGAAATATACACTGCCATCGTCAATATCAAACCATCGCAACCCAACCTCAACATGTGGCCAAGTTGCAGAGCTATCAATGACGCACACAATCCGAAAAATAAAGAAAACTAGGTTCATAGCCGTCTACAGGGATGTCAATAATAACAAGAGAAATATACAACGCCAGCAGCAACAATACCAAGCCGATGTCTCGTTTGTCAAACAGCCAAGCCTGCTTTTTCTGCCCCTCTCCCACCATACTTGACGAGATGCCACACAACGGTATGATAAAGAGTGGGGCTCCTGCATTGCTTCTGCATCTGCGCCGTGCAGCTGAACCCGCTCTTTTATTATGGCTGTCAAAAGAACGCCCATAGTAAACTGGCGGGCTCCTCACAAAAATAAGGATCTGTCGCACATGAACTCTGTATCAAAAATATTCTGTGGTATCTCTCTTTTTTTCCCCTATGGGAGTTTGTCTCACACAAAATCGAATTCAATCTGATTAATAACCACTCCCGTTTTGGGGGAATGCCCCACATTAATCCAAGAGTAGAGGGCGGTGAAATCCTTCCGCTTTTTCTATGGCACGGCAAAAAAAAAAAAGGTTGGCAAAATTTTTGGGAAAAGCGTGTTATTGATACGGTGAGCAAGAAGAGACTGGTTGGGCCCGTCATAAAATATTCTACCGTCTACACTCTACACTATCACCAATTGTCCATTATCTTTTGCCCACGGTTTCACCTGTTGCATTCCAGAGAGTCTGTATATTCGAGGTGTTTTACATACGCCCCTAGCTTGGAAGTTGCGATAGAATCGGCTTGCTGTGTTTCGTTGCACACCCCCGACGCCCCTCTATCTATTATACTGCAACAACATTCTAGGCCACTTAGCATCTTTGTTCACGCAGGACGTCGTGTCGTCTAGCTGCACATAATATCTTAGCTTGACCAATCAACTTCTGCATCATCTTATAATGGCCCCTAAAGCTGCGGCCGCTCGTAAGCGGAAGGTCGAGGAGGATCCCGTCGTGTCGGACTCTGAAAACGAGTTCGGCGACGCCCACCTCGAGGGTGTCCTCTCTGGTAGTGAAGATGAGGAAGAAGACTACGAATCTACTGTAGAAGGCTCTGGCGACGAGGATTCTGAGGAGGAACTGGAAAGCGACCCCGATGTCGGCGAGTCCGAAGAGCAGAAGGACGAAGACAAAGATAGTGATATCCCCAACACCACTTCCGAACTTGTCTCGCGCCCCAAGGAGGCGGAACCCTTTACCAACGAATTCGACGACCCCAATTGGAACAAGGCGCCGGAAGAGCCCACCAACTATCACATAACCACTGATGCCAACGGTGGCGTCCGTTACGAATATGAGGAAATCGGCCCTGTATATGACTCTGACGACACCGATGCCAACGAGCCTATAAACACTATTGGTAACATTCCACTATCTTTCTACGACACCTACCCCCACATCGGTTATGATATTAACGGCAAGAAAATCATGCGGCCCGCTGCCGGTGATGCGCTCGACTCTCTTCTCAAGTCTATCGAACTCCCTGCCGGTTGGACTAATACCATTGATCCTGAAACTGGTCTACCCAAGGAGATTACTCAGGAGGAGCTTGAGTTGATCTCGCGAGTACAGCGCAGCGAGATGGAAAGGGGCTATGACCCGTATCCGGTATGTATCTCCCAAACCTTCCAAACCCCGACTTCCTCGAAATGTCAACCCCCATTTCCCATTTCATTTGGTGGTATCTGCCAGTTATTTTTTAAGTTCCCACTAAATATGTACAGCGTACCTGGGAATGATTTAGCAGCGAGGGGAGTGTCAGCAACCACTGCACTCCTTTCGGGCGTCTTACCAACTTGAGCAACATTCCACTCTGGCCGAAAACTGCCTTGTAGGATTGTACCTGATATCACGCTGCGGCAGCTTCTCGTTCTTTGATTTGCCATTCTCAACCCGCCATCTTATCTGCCAGTTCCTACACGCCTCCACCAGTACCTCCTAAACCCAAGATATTGTCATTTTTATAATATTTAGTCGAAATCTACTTGCTGCTGTTACTGCGTATGGCAGAGCTGCACACTGTGATTTGGTGGTCCTGGTGGTAGATAGGATACTTGACTGAGGCTTTACCGGTCCATTATTGAGGCATCACAGGGCTGATTGCGGCAAAGTTCCTGCATCCAGACTGTCGAGGCTTACTCTTCATGTGACTTTTGGCTTCTAAGTGGCTGTTGTTTATTGTAATGTTGCATATGCACAACTACAAAGGGACATTGGGAGTTTTTGTAGATTGAGACAACAAGGGTTCCGGATGGTGTGCCAAATATAAACATGGTGGGCACACAAACAATGTCAACACTCATCAGTGTGTTGCGCAAGACAGACTTGTTGCCATCATAGTGAATCACATAGCCTCTAATGAACCACGTTGGCTAACCACAATGGTTTAATTCAGGAAATGGTCGAGTACTTCACCAGCCATGAAGAAAAGATGCCGCTCAGTGCGGCTCCCGAGCCCAAGCGCCGCTTCATTCCATCTAAGCATGAAGCCAAGCGTGTCATGAAAATGGTCCGCGCCATTCGCGAGGGACGTTTATTACCATACAAACCCAAAGAGGAACAAAAGGAGGAGGAAGAGGAAAAGGAGAGATTCTTTGACCTTTGGGCCAACGAGGAGCCTCGGGAAGAGCACATCATGCACATCCCCGCTCCTAAGCCTGCTCCTCCGGGTTACGACCTGTCCTACAACCCTCCTCCGGAGTATCTTCCTAACAAGGAGGAGCGGGAGGCCTGGGAGGCCATGGACCCCGAAGACCGCGAGAAGGAGTATCTTCCCCAGAGGTACGACTCTCTCCGCAAGGTTCCTGGTTATGGCGAGTTTGTTAAGGAGCGCTTCAACCGCTGCTTGGATCTGTACCTGGCTCCCCGTGTGCGCAAGAACCGTCTCAACATCGATCCTGACTCTTTGCTGCCCAAGCTTCCATCCCCCGAGGACTTGCGTCCATTCCCCACTACTTGCCAGACCATTTTCCACGGGTCGACTGGTCGTGTGCGTTCCGTTGCCGTCTCTCCTTGTGGCGAGTGGGTTGCCAGTGGTGGTGACGATGGCATCGTGCGTGTCCACGACCTCAATGGCCACCTCGAGTGGTCTGCTTGCATCAGCACCGATGAACCCATCGACTGCGTACGCTGGAGACCCACCAAGGACGCCATGGTCATCGCCACCTCCGTTGGCGAGGACATCTTCCTCATGGTTCCTCTCGGTATTCTTACTGCCGAAGCTGAGGCTGCTTCCCGTGCTGTTGTCGACGTCGGTTTCGGGTACGCTACTGGAGGCAAGCAGGCGGGTGCCTCCACCACGGCTTCCGGTGAGCGCAAGGACCCCCCTGGTAAATGGGCTCGTCCTGGCTCCAAGATGGAGCTGGCTGGTGTCTTGGTTAAGATCACCGTTCGTTCTTCTGTCAAGACTATCAGCTGGCATCGCCGTGGTGACTTCTTCTGTACTGTTTCTCCTACCGGTCAGCGTAGCGCTGTTGCTATTCATACCCTCAGCAAGCACCTTACCCAGATTCCCTTTCGGAAACTGCCCGGTTTGGCACAAACTGCTCACTTCCACCCTACCCGTCCTTATTTCTTCGTTGCTACGCAGCGGTTGATCCGTTGCTACGATCTCCAGAGACAGGAGCTGGTCAAGGTTCTCCAGCCCGGTGCCCGGTGGATCTCATCGTTTGATATCCACCCTGGTGGTGATAACGTCATTGTCAGTTCCTACGACAGACGTCTGTTATGGCACGATATGGACCTGTCGGCCAGACCGTACAAGACTATGCGGTTCCACAGTCAGGCGGTCCGGGCGGTGCGGTACCACCGTGGTGGGTTCCCGTTGTTTGCAGATGCCTCTGACGACGGTACGATCCAGGTGTTCCATGGAAAGGTTGTCGCTGATCTCATGGAGAACCCCACCATTGTGCCGGTCAAGGTGTTGCGTGGGCACAAGGTTGTCAATAAGCTGGGTGTCATGGATGTTGATTGGCATGGTAGACATCCTTGGATCGTGTCCGCTGGTGCGGATACGACTTTGCGTTTGTGGGCTTAGCTTTGCGTGTGTGTTCTGGGAGAGGGCTGTGATGTTAGAGTAACCCAAAATTTGCATTGTGTTTTTCAAGCGTAATATATCGGACATATTTTGTTTTTTTATCATATCCACAAAATTCTTTTGAACTTAACATCTGAAATGATTTTTTATGTAACTTTATGATGAGAACCCTAACAAAAGGATGCTTCCTAATTTAGAAGACGAACGAACTAACCCCAGCTTTCAATTGCCACTAGCGCACTTTGGGTTTAACGTCATCATTTGAGGTTCTGAAATTGAGACTCAATATTTTGGAGAACTATTGATGACATCATGTAAACATGGAGTTGTCAACCTTAAGTCAAACCATGTTCAGCATCAAACAACAATCAAGCTCAACCCTTACTGGATACACATCAGATTTATACATGTCTTAACCCTGCATCTGACCAGCCACTAATAATTTGCCAACTCAACCTTTGAAATTAATAAAAAAGAGAGAAAAGGAACCCTCCATACACCAAGCATTTAATTCAATCTGCATGCGGCAGGTGTTATCTGCAAGCTTGGTTGAAATTGGGGAATGAGAGGCTCCACAATTAACAGGTAACCCCTGAATCTTGCAAGTGAGAGCTTCAGGTGGGATAGCGGGCTGACCAGGGGTCACACAGATGCAGGTGGGAAATAAATATCGTGTGGTGATAAGCGCGGGGAATTGGCTGATCGAATGAGGTTTATATGGCTTGAGGTATTGGCGAGAATTGATGAAGGTGACAATGGGCGACAAGTTATTTAATGTGGTGTGTATAATTGGCGATTGGTGTATATAATGGTGGGGGTTGCTACATATTGTTTATTTTGGATATATATATAACTTTATTCCTTCCAAGGTTGGCTGGAAAACGGTAGCTCCGTTCCATTTTCAGGGACAGATTGGGTGGGTGCAAGCTCCCCACGAGCTTGCGACCAATGGGCGAACATCACCAAAAATCGTAAGCGAAACCAAGTGGACAGAAAAGCACAAAAAACACAGCTCGATTTCACATGACAATAAACAAGACCATTCATACACTTTCTCACGTAGATTACCGTAGCATATGCTCTATCGAAGCTCACAGCAGGGGGAGCTTACCTCAGTAGCGGAGGGGCGGGGCGGCTGCCAGCCATTCTTATCTTCTTCCTTCCTGATTTCACTTTTGTGTGTACTGGGCTACTAAAGGAAACGACATATTGGGACCTTTCCTCTCCTAGATCTCTGGATTTCTGGCAGGTTTGGTGGGGGACCCAGGCCCAAGATTGCAAGATTGGCAGCTAGTTTCTCGCGATAGCCCTTGCTGTTCGGCTGGTACCTCGCCTTCTTGCTTGCTTCGTTGTTTTTTTTTTGGTGCTGGATGAACCTCAGTGAGCCTCTTGCGATCTCCTTATTATCTTGCCCTCTTTTCTTCTTTTTTTTTTCTTCTTTTTTCTTTCTGTTTTTAGATATCCATTTTTGCGGCTGTTGTGCTTTTTCTTTTTTTTTTTTCATTTCGAGTCATTTCTTTTTCTTTTTTCCTTTTTGTTGACTTCACGATGCACGGCGAGGTAGGTTCAACGGTGCTCGAAAGGGCCGATGTCCCGGAGATGTGACGGAGCGGTATTGCAGAATTAGTGGTTAATGGCTGCGTACGGGCGGGTCCGAGTTCCGATTTTTACGGGACCCAATTTGCTTTTGGTGTCTACTTTGACTTCTGCGAGTGGCACCGTCGGCTGAGTGGGAGCTCTAGTGCCTAAGCTATCAGCTTATATATAGCTATAGCTGGCAAAAACTATACTAGCCCATAGCAGCATCATGCTTTCCTATGCTACTCTGTCTTGTCGTCATGTCGTTGTAATACATCATACTAAACATTGATGTGTTCCGTAGATTCTTCACCTTCACATTGGCCAGGCTGGTGTTCAGCTTGGCAACTCCGCTTGGGAGCTGTATGTATTCCCAATCCCTTTCCTGCTTCATCAAGTTCATATTCCACATCATGACAACCCCCCCTGATATCATCGGTCAGAATTTCGCGATATTCTAAGAATGATGCAATCCTTTTTTGCCGTGCTATCGCAACCATATTATCATCAGCTAACACCAACTCTCCCCCAACAGTTACCTGCTCGAGCACGGTCTGGGCCAGGATGGTCGCCCCAACCCCAATATCAAGGACGTCGAAGAGGGCGGCTCTTTCGACACTTTCTTCACCGAGACCAGCTCCGGCAAGTACGTGCCTCGCGCCCTCTTTGTCGACCTTGACCCCTCGCCCATTGATGAAATCCGCACCGGCAACTACAAGTCTCTCTTCCATCCCGAGATGTTGATCAATGCTAAGGAGGATGCCGCCAACAACTACGCCCGTGGTCACTACACCATTGGCAAGGAGATGGTTGAGAACATCACTGAGCGCATTCGTCGCGTTGCTGGTATGTTTTTTTTTGTTCTTCCACGATTCACATTGTGTTGGTGTTCTGTTGTGATGTGTGCTGCCATCTTTTGATTGGCTGTCATTGTGACCCTTCTCTACTGCTACACAAAGGTTCTTCACCGTCAACCCTCCATTCCTAAGCTCCGTTACTCCTGGCGCGAAGGACTCCAGGAAATGTTGTGAGGAAGGGATAGCCAGATGTCAGAATCAACGTCACCAATGGCCGTGATAGAATACCCAGCGGCAATGTTAATTGGCGTACAACAACTAACATGAAATGCGACCACAGATAACTGCAGTTCCCTCCAGGGTTTCCTGATTTTCCACTCCTTCGGTGGTGGTACCGGTTCCGGTTTTGGTGCCTTGATGCTTGAGCGTCTAGCCCATGAGTACGGCAAGAAATGCAAACTCGAGTTCGCTGTTTACCCCGCTCCTCGTGTCTCTAACGCCATTGTCGAGCCCTATAACGCCGTTCTGTCCACCCACTCCACCATTGAGAATGCCGACTGCACGTTCCTCGTTGATAACGAGGCCGTCTACGACATCTGCCGTCGCAACCTCGATGTTTCTCGTCCTTCTTATGAGCACCTTAACCGCCTGATCGCCCAAGTTGTTTCCTCTATCACCTCTTCTTTGCGTTTCGATGGTGCTCTGAACGTTGATCTGAACGAATTCCAGACCAACCTGGTTCCTTTCCCTCGTATCCACTACCCTCTTATCTCTTACGCTCCCGTTATCTCTGCCAACAAGAGCTCTCACGAAAGCTTCAAGGTCCACGACCTTACCTTCCAGTGTAAGTTTGAAAACATTCGTTTAGTCAAGTCCATAGAAAGAACTCTTGTCATCTGACCACATCATGTTTGCAGGCTTCGAGCCCAACAACCAGATGGTCGTCTGCGACCCCCGTAACGGCAAGTACATGGCTGTCGCTCTGTTGTACCGTGGTGATGTCGTCCCCCGTGACTGCAACGCCGCCGTCGCTGCCATCAAGGCCAAGGCTTCCTTCAACCTGGTTGAGTGGTGCCCTACTGGTTTCAAGCTGGGTATCAACTACCAGAAGCCCGTTGCTGTTCCTACTGCTTCCCCCTCCGACGGTGGTCTTGCCTCTGTCGACCGCTCCGTTTCCATGCTTTCCAACACCACTGCCATTTCCGAGGCCTGGTCTCGTCTTGATCATAAGTTCGATCTTATGTACTCTAAGCGCGCTTTCGTTCACTGGTATGTTGGTGAAGGTATGGAGGAGGGTGAGTTCTCCGAGGCTCGTGAGGATCTCGCTGCCCTAGAGAAGGATTATGAAGAGGTTGCTGGCGAGAGTTACGAGGATGAGATTGAGGGCGAGTACTAAGTGCTAGGCTCACTGCTTCTTTGAAATCATTTTCTTTTTTTTTTTGCATTGTACTTCCGCTACGCATGCATGAATCCGTGTAGATACATTTTGAAATATCATGTGACGCGGACTTAGGGCTCTACGGGTCAGACTTAATACTTGTTCACTTTCTCCTTGAATTTCTTGTCTTGCGTTGCGCTTTTAGCTCAGGATATAAGGACTCCTTTCTTGCACTTGCTATTGCCACAGGGTATCTTGGAAAATCAGAATCTGATGTTGTCGTTTCTATATTGATGTATTTTTCTTGTTCTCACTTCTTTGCTCTGCTTGCTTGTAATATATTATGCCGTGATATCATACCTCAAGTCCCTACGTTACACTCTTTCACATCTTTCAGATGTCCAAATTTGGATGGTGCTGTGTAAATCTGTGTATTTCAATAACGCATGCATTAAACGCCCAAATTATATATGAAGAAATAACCCGATAGGTACTTTTACAAACATGATAACTCCAAAGAAACCCAATTATAAGCATTTAACTCTTTACTTTCCGCCACTCTTCTTCCACTCTTGTAACCGCTGCGCCCGACGACCCGTAGGTCTCTTCTTGCGCACACCGCCGTTACCCTTCTTGCTGAACTTGATATCATTAGGCTTGCCATCCTTCTCCGACGCCCGACGACCCTCCAGAATAATCTTCTCCGGACTCTGGATAGTCGGCGACTGCCTTCTAGCTCCAGCCCCAGATCCCGAAGCCCTTGCTGGCCGGTCACCCTGGCGGGCATATTTCTCCTCGCGCACCTGTCGTCTGGCGCCAGATTTGCCGAGCAGCTTGGTCACACGACCGGCCATTGACTGCTCTTCGGCGGTCGCTTTGGGCACATGCTTGAGCAAGGTGGCCTTGGGAGCAGTCTTGGCCTTTTTGGCGGAGACGGCCTTGTTGTAGCTGCGCCCGAGGGCGTTAGCGGTCTTGCGGGGGTCCTTGGCGCGGGTAACGCGGAGTTTGCGGGGGAGCATGGGGGGGAATTTCTTTTCGTTGAGGAGTAGAGCCTTCTCGACGTGGTTGGCATCGTAAAATTGCACGTAGGCGATGCCCTTGCCAACGCGGGTCTTGGGGTCCCGGACGACTCGGACAGACTCAACCTTGCCGGCGTGCTCGCCAAAGACTTGCCAGAGGCCTTCCTCAACGTCAGAGGGGACCTTGTTGCGCTTTTTGCGCTCGGGATTGCCTTCGGGGTCGGTGGTGAGGACGGATTCGTCGTCGACGAAGCCGATATTGCCGACGAAGACGCAGCGGCGGCCATCGGTGAGGGCAGGGTGGGCGACGGAGTCGACGCGGAGGTGCCGGTTGAGGACAATGGAGCCGTTGAGCTTGGTGCAAGCTTTTCGCGCGGCGGCGGGTGTCGAGTAGACGGCGTAGGCATTGCAGGATTTGGCGGTGGCTTCCTGAGTAGACTTGGTGATGTAGGCGGCGCGCTTGGGCATGGAGATGGTGGAAAAGGCGAGGGAGCGGAAGCGGATAGACTCGATGGTTTCAGCAGGGGTGGCTTTAGCGTCGAGGATAGTCGAGAGGTGAGCTAAGAGGGCCTTTTTTTGTGACTTCTTGGTGGCGGCGTCGGCGGCGATGTTGGCGAGGAAGACTGTGCGGTTGGCCTTCTCTATTTCGTTATTTTTGTTGGCAGGGACGGCGGTGTCCTTCTTCAGGGACTCGTGGACGAGGTCTTCTGAGGCGTCAGACTCAGAATTAGACTTGGCGTCTTCAGCAGTCTCGGCTTCTTCAGGGGCCTCATTGTTGCCCTTGATGCGCTTTTTGGGCTTCTCTTCCTCTTCGTTGTCCTCAGCAGCAAGCTTCTCCAGGTACTTGGTCTCGAGGTCCTCGTTCTCCTGCTTCCGCCTCCGCTTACACTTTTTAACAGTCTCTTTGACCTCCTCTTCCTCTTCATCCTCTTCCTTGTCAGACCCGGTCACCTCATCATCATCACCATAGTTGTCATCGTCACTGGAGACGGAGGCAGCGGTTTGCTTCTTGGGTCTGGTCACAGGGGTCTTGTCGAGATTGGCGGGGCCGACCTGAAAATAGATATTGGGTTAGTAGTTTTTAAAATTATTATGGGTAGAATTTGCAACTCAGTAAACTTACACTAGAGCTGAAAAGAGCATCCAGAGACGAGTCGACCGTCTTGGCGGAAACACCAAGTAAAGAACTCCTACGTGGGCAATATTAGCATCAAACATCCTAAAACGCACTCAATGTGAGTAACATACAAGCCCATGATGAGTATAGAGTGAGGGGTATCAAAAAGTTACAGTAAAACAAAAAAAAACCCCGCCAATTGCCTCTTGGAATTTCCTGGATCACCAAGTCTACACAGGCGTCGTTTCTTGCTGGCCAAACTAACAAAAACTTCCTAGGCAAATTTAATTTTTTAGTGGGGCCTATCAAATGCGCCTCTCACCGCTTTTAAGGGTTCTGAAACTGCGCGCAAATTGGCTAGAAATAATGACGTTCTAGGGTTTAGTCCAGTTGGCTGGCTTCGGAAAGCTTGTGTGGACAGCTGACAAGTCCCTGGCATAATTTACTTTTGCCGTCCATTGGCGGCTATTGACAGTCCATTACAGTCCTTGACAGCCCTTAGCCCTTACCTAAAGCCAAAGCCGGCGGATTGCTGCATGAGTACCATGACATTTCGCAGGCGATCGCATCGACCCCGTCTCCAAAGAGAGATTCTTCTTTTCAGCAACCCGGCCCTCGGTGCCTCTCTTCCATTCTTTTCTACGCTTCGATTTTGCCGATTGATTACCGATTGTGATTGGTCTACCAAGCCATTTTTATATGTCCTTGTTTTGATCTTACAAACCAAAGTTCAATCTCACGTTTCTGTCGTCCTTTCTCGACCTTAATTATCTGCTTTTCGCTCTATTTTCTGGATCTCGACTGTTGGTTATCAAGCACATCTTGACTACCGTCTTCAACAACGCCTAGGCCAAACACACCTCGCGATACCCCAATACACCATTATACTCGTAAAAGGAACATTATTTTGTTCCTGGCAACACCAAATTTCCGGTTGTTCGCCCCTTTGACCTCCGCTGCGTCGCAGTCATAGTCTGTCGATCGAAACCCTCATACCACACAAACCGCCGTGATGGCGACAGCCGCGCAGGCCGTATCTGGCCTCCATGTTCTGGAGTCTAACGCCGATGCTGAAGCTAGTACCACCACTAGTCCGTTGAGCGAAGTTGAAGATAGGGACGGTCTTCCTGACGAGATGGACGACGTCGTGCTTGAGGCCGAGAAGCCTCCCATTCATGATGATGATTCAGACAGCAATCTGTCAGATGCCGGTAACGATACCGAAGCCGAGACTGAACGCATGTTCGACACTCCCCAAGTCCAAAGACACAGGTCTGTGATTTTGGGCCAATTTAATAGAGATCACATCGAAAAAACGCCGACTCGCCCCAACGGTCGCACTGCCAATTCGCCCACGGTCGGTTCCGATCTGGATGATTCATATGCTAGTGACATCCCTCATTCTCCTCTTCCCAGAGTTTCTGTCAAGCTTGCCAATCAGAAGAGAAAACGCTCACCAGACACTGATATCTTGGGAAGTGGCCAACCTCACCTTAAGCGCAGTGTGTCTGGTACTCTGAATGGCAAAGCCGACGCGCACACCTCGACATTCAGGATAACTGTCAGCTCCAGTAATCCTACCAATGGTATTTCTAGCCATGACAATATGGGTGCTCCATCCAAAGATCTCAAACGCCCTAGCGGCACAAGAAGTTGTCATGTCTCTCCCGACCGTCATCAAGAAGTTAGCACTGAGGATGGCAACGGAGCTCATAGCGATCACGATGCCGATATTGACGAAGAGGCCGAAGCAGCTTTAAGAAATGAAGAAGAGCGTAAGTTGTGTCTTTTTTTCTCGTTCTGAATCGGGATTTTTTACTAACTTTGTCAATAGTAGAAAAGAAGCGCATTGCTATTGAAGAATGGAATGCAATTGAAGCTCGGTTTGTCACCTTCAGAGACAAGTAAGCCCAATCTCACCTTGAATATGGTCACCTTCCTTCATCACTGACATTCAACCTGCTCTAGGCTTTATAAGGATCGTCTCGAAAAACTTGAGAAGGAAGAGCAATCTTTGCTTGCCAAAGAACCCTACCATCCCGAATATCTTGCTATGATGCAATGTATCAATGACCGATATAACAAGAAGATGAAACACATCAACAAACAGTTCGAGTACGCCCTCAAGGCTCAAGAGGAGACTGCCGTCTCTACACGTACGCAGATTTGGTCACAATTCTACCAAGCCATGCGTGAGAAGCGTGAAGAGTACTTGGGGATCCTTCAACGGGATTGGTACGATACGCAGTTAGTTCGTCGGCGGGCTCACAGTGTCCCCGATGTTGCTCTTATGTTCCCTTCAAGTCCTACGCAACAAACACGCAATGCTATCGCTTACAGCGCAGAGGTTTCCATCTTGTCTGGCATGGCCAAACACATTGGTTTCCCGGCCGTACCACATATGCATGGAGCCACTGATGTAGAAATGGAGGATGACTTCAACGCTATGAAGGTAGGCTTGATATTCTATCTGGCATGCCCTATGCCCAATTGCCCGTATCTGCGAGTTTGTTCTAACATCTGCTTCTTTAGGCTATCATGTACGAGTCACAGCGTCACTTCGACCCGACGTATTCAGAGGCTCCTCCGCCTCCCAGACAGGCTCGCATTCTTCCCACAACTCGAGGTCGGCCACCTGCTAGAACATCAATGTCAACCTCAGCGGAAGATGCAGCCGCTGCTGCGGTCCTGTCTGCGCCAATGTCCGCCCAAGGGCCTGCTCACGTTCAGAACTCTGCGCCTCAACGAAACCTATCTGTGACATCCCAAAATACTGGCAACAGTCGCCGAGCAAGTCAGGCGAAATCCAAAGAAACTAATGTTGCCCATTCTACAACTGCTTCGAAATCTCGGATGCCCAATCATGTGGCCAACGGCATTTCGCCACCACTGAGACCGCCTGTCGATGCGGCGAGATCATGATTTTACAATTTTCGACCAAATCATGACATTTACAGCGAGGAGTGCCTTGCATTACGACGAAAAGGGCGATTTGATTTTCTTGGGTCCTGGCATGTTCGGTTTTGGTTCTCTATACCTTGGTCTTTAGGCGTTAGGGGGTGGTTTGTCTTGTTACTGTACGTTGATAATGTTATCGGCATGGCTGCAGTCCTAGTCAGCCCGATACTTATGTGTTATTTTATATTGAATTTCGTTGAGTGATGCTCACCTTTTTGTATTGAATCACAGTTTCAATGATGACTCTTAGGTCCAAAGTAGCTGGTTGCAGGATTTGTGAATGTCTATTATACACAATTGTTCCTACTTCTTGGTATCCGGAACAATTAAACAGGGAATCAAATAATGTACAGCATGATGTCATCCCGGACAGTCCGAGCATGTTACAAAACATCAAGTAAATCACAAACTTATGGGGTAAACATCAGGGCCTGGCATCTATGCCTTCTTGGGGGCCTGGGGTGCATCAGGGACCTTGACATCATCGAAATTCTCCTGGCCGACGGCATGCAGGGTGTACCAGTCTAGGCTATGGTTAGTATATCCACCACCACCAACAACTCGTCTCGACCATGATACGTACAGACGGCACCGACAACACCGGTTAGAGCAAAGCCAACAATGGCGTTCTTGACCAGGTACGGCTTACGGGCACGAATCAAGGCCTGGCCCTGGGCGTAGTTGCGAGTGTAGTAGGATTGATCGCTGGAAGATATTAGTTATCAGATGAATCAATCGTTTGCAAATGACGACTGCATATCACTTACGCAGGCATGGCGGATGAGATATGGTGTAGTTGAATCAAAACAATTATAAACAGTAGTCAGGCCACTAGTGTCGGGCTTCTGTGCTTCCGGAATCTCAAAAATAGTGGGTTCCTGAATGAGCGTCGTTTCCCGGCTAATTATCGGAAGCTTTGGGATCATCATGTTATTAACCCTAAAATCCCGTCGAGATGCAACCACATGTGAACAATAATGTATTCAAAATGAACATAAATTTTGGAATAGCTAAACATGATTGTGTGTGGTTTTGTTTATAAATTATCATAGACCTAACTAATCAAGAACTGTGTTGGTGTTGTCTAGGTTCTGCTGTTTTTTTTTTTTGTCTTACTTGACCCTCTGAAGCAAGTAAGCACGCGGCTTGCTTAATTGAATTATCGCGACAAGGCTTCGATCTTTTTTTTCCCCGAGAGAAAATAAGTCCAATCTACAAAATCTACAATCAGAATCTGCCGAACAAAATTGGCATCGTTATCGCAGTTGATTGGTTTTCGTTTCAGTTTGACTCCGACGTGAATCAGTCTTCTACGTGAAGCTCCGAGAAATTGACAAGGCGTCTATTATTGCGCTTTTCCTATTGCAGAGGGCTGTGTTGCACACGGCATCGATCGACAACACCGCTCAATCGGGACTATCTCTCGACCATCGTCAACTGGAACCCGATCGCAAGTCTTTGTCTCAACCTATATATCATCAAACATTGTCGAAATATACTCTTCTACCCCGAACGATACCCACCCATCATGAGCGCCGTTCAGGAGCATCTACAACAGCTCAATGATGCTCGCAAGTTGGTCTTTGCCGATACCAAACTCTATCCCGATGTGGTGAAAGGCCTTCTCCCCCTTCTACAACCTGGTTCCATTCTGGAATTGCGGCGATGGGGCGCCGAGTTTATTCTTGAGGCGTTTGCGACGCCAGCGCTTTCGGCAAAGGATAAGGAGACTATGCAGCTGGGTGGGGTGTTAGATACGCTGGAGACTGTTCTGAACAACCCCAATGAAGATGTTCATGTTCTTCGCAGCACTATCTTGACTTGCGCTAACATACATCCTATCAGTATGCGGTGGACGTAAGTTGACTAACTTGAGCTTAGGTTTGACGTATACATGATCAGGTTCTAACATGCTCATATAGGATCGAAAACTCCTATGATAACATAACGTGGCAGAAGATCCAAGGAATTAAGTCGCGTATTATTTCTATATGGGATACCGCCAATATATCTATTCGGATATGTTGCGTCAAGTTTGCGCAACGAGTCGTCCTGGCCCAAACTGCCTCGACTGGTCTTGATCCTAAACGTGGCGATGGCTTGGACGTGTCCCTGGACCGGATCCCACCAAACCATAGTCTTTTGGATCCCAGAATTCTTGGAGCGGAGGCTCACGGGCTACTCGATCGCATTCTCGGGACTCTTCAGGACCACAACATGTACGTATTAGTTCTCATGGTCATATTGTGTGATACATGCTGATTCAAATTTAGAAATCCGTTATCCGGAGATGGTCTACTAATTGATGCCATTTTCAACTGCTTGACCGTTCTGGTTCGATCACGCCAAAACATTGGAAATCGCATCTTGAATATTGCCCTCAACTACGACCCCTATAGATATGCGAATAACACCATGACCCCTCGCGAAAAGGTTATGATGAGATCAGTTTCAAAGACCGTTAAGATATTCTTCATCGGGTTCCTCAAGCGTGACCCTCAAAATCCCTTCAACCAGCGCATTCATCAAAGACTAGAATGGCTTAACAACCGTGGACAAACTGTCCAAGATGATGCTGGCCGAAAACGCCCTCTCGAACCTCCCAGTCTTTCACAATCAGATCCTAAACGCCAGAGAATGGCTCACTCGCCTCCGCTATCAGGGAATGGCGTTGACTACGATACGCCACCACTCGGTCCCGGCCCGCATACACTTGCGGACATCTTTACTCTTAGCAAGAAGGCATCGGAAACCGTCAAAGATTTTGACGTACACATGCTGCCCGCACACCTGGTCTCTAGAATAGTAGTCAAAGCTCTTGCTACTACTGACCCGGCTGTGCTTGAGCGCAAGATTGCTGACGTACGAAAACGTCTCGACGACCTTAGAGCTACAGCCGAAACGACAATGAACCCGAATACACAACCCTTAGGGGTCGACGAAGACGACGATTATGAACCCGATTTTTATGGGGCAGAAGATAACGAGCAGATGCTGAACAGAATGGACAGCGAGCCCACTCAAGCGGTAGTTCCTAAGCCCGAGGCCTCACTATCATTGGAAGCTTTTAAGCTCCCTACAGCACCTCCTCTAACTCAAGAATCAGCGCTAGGGATGGGTCAACTTGCCTTGCGGCAAGTCTTCGAGGACCGTGTAATCATTGGTGACGACTCAGCCACCAAGAAGGGTCCCTCGGGTTGGAGGCAGTTTGCAGCCAACTCGGGAGACCGCGACTCGTGGATCACAACACTGATCCGCATCGCCAGTCGATCGCTTTCTATAGGTTCTTCCGAAAGCCCAGATACCAAGCTAGCCGTGACGGGCTCTGAAGTCACAACAAGCAAATCAGCATCATTGACAACACTTAGCGATTCACTCCATGACATGATATACAAGTTCATCATAATCGACTTCAGAAAGCGCATCGACGTGGCCGTCTCCTGGTTGTGCGAGGAGTGGTACAACGATCGTGTCCAAGCTCGCATTGGAAACGACACGCATCAACCTCAATATCACAAGTTGACTATGCGAGTACTTGATGGCTTCTTGCCTTATCTCCATCCTGGCGATAAGGTGCTGACTCGATTTCTTTCTGAGATCCCAGAACTCAGTGAAGCCATCTTGTCTCGTGTAAAGCAATGTTGCCGTGATCCCACAGTAGTGTCATTGGTACTGACGAGCTTGCTGTACTTGGTCATGATGCGCCCGCCCGTCAAAGAGCTAGCTTTGGATACTATCCAAGGTATCTGGCTTGAGAGTAAGTTTATTCAATTGTCTGACTCCCCCGTTTCGATACTAACCACCGTACAGTTGAGGATGCGCGCGTGATGGCTGGCAAGTATCTGGCCAAGTTCAGAGCTGAATGGTTACAGGCCGCACAGAAAGAGTTAGAGGGTAAAAAGGCTGGCGAGGGCACTGAGTCGCCGAGCGCGATAGCTGCTTAAATGGTTCTTGGGGTTTACTGTCTTTTCTGTTTCATTTGGTTGTCTGGGTTTAATGCTATAGGGTGGGTTGGTTAATAATGGAATTGGTTTAGACCACTGGTATATGTGGTCTGGTTATAACTGGCGCGATAATACTATATGTTATACCTTCTTTAATCTAAGTTTTATGTATGCTCAATAGTTTATACCTGTGAACAATGATAAGTAATATTATCTTATCAACCTCATAACCCTAATGACATGTGGACTAATATTATTGGCTCCTCCAACAGCTATTATCTCTCTACCTCCGTTATTAATCTAGCAACTAAATTTCTGGTTACTCTGAGTATTGTCGCATTGATTGGTTGTTGGCACGTATATTTCGCTTCGCAAACTATATATACCGAACAACAAATATCAATCGTGTCCACAATGGCCCGCTGGATCGATTACTCCAAACGCAGCACGTCCCGCGACTACCGCGGGACCAGCTCATTCGCAACTTTTATGATTATCGGCCGTAAGTACCTTCTCTGTCCGCCGCTTACAGCTTCGCCGTGTCAAACTAACCATACATTTTCTCTCTGGCCAGCCACTTGCTTTTTCCTGGGTATCCTCTTCGCGTCATTCCCTTACGACTATCCCCTTCTCTGGACCTCCGACCCTGTCCCCGCTGCCTACTACGACCAGCTTGCCGCCCACCTGGCCTGGATGCACCAGTCGCCCCCGCTCATCGGGCGGATTCTCAACATTGTCGTGTCTGTTGGGTTTGCGGGGCTCTTCCTCAAGCTCTTCCGGCCCTCCGAGGCCAACTTTTTGTTCGATGGGGCCTCGTTGATTTTGTACTTTATCGGCGTGTGTGTGTATGTTTCTAACATTGTCAAGACGTTACGGGCTGTCTCGGCGAATGTCTGGGCAGACGAGCAGTGGCAGGCGGAGGCGAAGGAGGCGTTGGAGAAGGGGGAGATTTGGATTGGGAGGGATGATTCGATGAAGGTGTTGTCGGCTTCGAATACTATTTTGGCGTTGGTGTTGGTGGGGATTTTGGTATTACAGGCGGGGCAGTGGTATGCGGAGCATAAGGAGTTGGAAGAATTAGAGAAGGCGGAGAAGGATGAGATGAAGACTCAGAAGTCGGAGTAGAGAGAGGGTGATTGGAGATTACCATGTATCATATGTAGATGTATATGGATTGAAAATAGATAAACAACGAACATGTATTATTTGCGACTTGGTCTCAGCATATTTGTTTACATGATCAACTGCTACGGATGTCAAAAGATCTCTTCCTGGTATCTCAGTCTCGAAATCAGACATACGTGCCTACCAAGACTCGTTCATAGACACTTGAAGTCAAAATATCACGTTAACTAGGAGACCTATAGACCGGTAAGTCTCATATACTTCCTTTACAAAAACCAAACGGAACTTATGGTATTACCAATCACACAAAAAAAAAAAGTTTGCAAGAGAAATAGGCAAAAATGGAGACACGGGGAATCGAACCCCGGACCTGATCCAAACCGTGGAAGCGGAAGCTTCCAATATGCTAAGGATCCGTCATACCACTAGACCATGTCCCCTATGAGGATGTAAGTCCCATGCATTTTTTGCCATCAAGTTTAGCAGGCGAAGTGTTTGCGGACTAAATGAACTATTGGGTGATGGAAATTCCATATGTACATGATGGATGACACGTAAAAAAAATGAAAAGGTTATTAGTCAACTATTTAGTTTCAACCTCGTCGGTTTAGTTGAAATGCTGAAAAAGAGGAAAAGAAGTAGCAAAAGCATACAACACCGGGTATTCCCACGTGGTCACCCACCGTAGTACTAATCCGGCGCTCTGTGGCTTGACTATGGGGGAGCAGACGGGACCCCGTATTTTCCACAGGCTATGATCGTATGTATCAATTAGAACTACTGGAGGAGATAATATGTCAGGTTTTGCTCTCACTTTTACAATGAATAAAGGGTAAAGACAACCAACTACAACTACAATTGTTCCATTTCTATTAATAGATGTCTTCGGAAAGTGGGATCCAATCCTGTCTTCACATGCTATTTTCCATTGACCCCCTGTGCAATACAATACAATATAGGCACCAATGAACTTAAGCATCCTATAATGTGATTTATCAATGACATCAGTTTTCCAATATTGAAGCCTAGGCCAGATATCTAAAATCAGCCCTGTTGGATTTTTAATCTCTAGGACACAACAATATACAGTGAGTTGGATGTGCCCTGACCAGCAAGAGTTTCACATCTACAGACCTCAGACCTCGTCGGAAGAGCCCGTTGCAGCAAGCAAGTAACGGTGAGCTGCATTAAGGTATGGAATTCACATTGGGTCGAGTCATGTCTAAAAGACAAAAAAATTATTATTCACTGTGTCTCATGGTCTTCAGTGGGAACTAGCCCTAGTCCATATATTCTTGGAAGCCTAACGATTTCAAAAAAAAAATTCTTGGCCTTGAACCATTCACTGGCTGTGTTGGCGGGGTTCGTCAAGAAAAATAGTAAGAGCAACCACAAAATGTTGACATCGATCATGTCACAAGGTTGAGACGGTGTGGAGAGGGTTTGTGTGAGTTTCTTGCTTTCGGGGGTGGAGGAGGAGCTATTGTTTAAAGGAAACCGTAGGCTGCTGTTTTAGGCCATTTATTGGAATGAATGTCTTGTATTCTGTTTCTGGTTGTTCTTTTTTTTGTTTCTTGTTCTTGTCAAGTGGTGACTTTTGTATATTCAATCTTTTTTTTTGTTGAGACAAAAGCAGTCGTGATTGGTTCATTGCGATTGGCTGATTTCGTGATTTGGAAGTAATTGCCTTTTCATTTTGTTCGAGCTTGCTTAATCAGCAGGTTGCAAACTTGGCTTACAGCAATCGACCTCACTTTTTGGTGAAATCATTGATGTCCATCTTTAGATCCGAACCTACATATTGCATTTACCCTATAGTTTATCTGCCGATCTATTCTGTACACTTATACCGCACTATACCGGCCACACACTATTTCAACAACGCTACAACACACCACCACTTTCCAATACCACCCATCATGCTCGACGAAAACCTCCCCACCTTCCACGCCCACCCCTCCCAAACATCCCCCCACAACACTCTCCTCACCTTCACCCACCGTGGCTCCCAGCCCACTCCCGAATTCCTCCTCCGCCGCCCCGACCCCTCTTTCCCTTCTGCCCACTCCAAATATGCCGTCGCTCTCGCCGACCCCGTTCTTGCCGACGTCATCTACGCCGAAGTCCTCGTGACCCCCGCGCACGTTACCGCGACGGCCCCCGATGGCATCTCCAACGGTATCGGCGTCATCCAGCCACCCGACATAATTTCAATGAACTTGTACAACCCGGACCAGGTAGTAGAGCTGCGGCAGGTACAGGGTGGCTGGGGCCGGGGGATGATGTGGGAGTTCCGGATGCCGATAGCGTCATTTGCGCAGCCAAGTGCGTCCATGGTTGATCGGGAGACAGCGGCGCCGGCAGCCGAGGACTTGGTGCCCAGGCTGACGTTTCGATGGAAGAGGGACCGCATGTCGAGAAACATGACGTGTTATCTAGTTGGGAAAACGAACCAGAGCATTAGCGGGAAGAAGGGAAGTAAGGAGCCGGACATTACGGTTGCGTTGGCGGAGGGGGGCAAGAGCGGAGAGGGCGCTCTGGCTGTTTATGAGCCGAATATGAACCGGGTGGAGATTGAGGATCGGAAGGGCCTCGAGATTCTGTTGTTGCTAAGTTCGGAGGTCATCAAGGACTTGTGGCTGAGTCCCAAAGATCCGTTCCATCTTGAAGAGAGAGGAGGACGGGACAGACGGAAATCGTCAAAGGGGACCACAATTCCCGTGGTTTCACAGACGGTTCCGGTGGTGGCGGCGGCGGCAGCAATTCCGTCAAGGAAAGAGTCACCGACAAAGGTTCACAAGAAGACGGCTAGTGGTCGGCAAACGCAAGAGGAAATAAACGCAGAGACAGAGCGGCTGAAGAAGATATTGACCCAGGAAAAGATCGAGCGAGAGAAGAAGGAATGGGAGGAGACGGAGAAAGTCCAAAAGATGCTCGAACAGGAAGAAAGAGAGCGCAAGGTAAGAGAAGAACGGGAACGCCGGGACTTTGAGGCGGCGGAGAAACTTAGGAAGCAAGAAGAAGAAGCCGAGAGACGACAAAGAGAAAAAGAAGTCGAAAGGGAAACGCTACGGTTGCAGAAACTTTACGGTATTTCTTCAACCAGCCAAAGTCCCCCGCAGATACAGGCATCTTCTTCTTCCAATCACTCCACACCGCCTCCTAGCCTTCCTCCCCGCCCCGTCTCTACAGGCCCCACTCCAGCCTCCGGCTCTTCTCAATATGCCCAATATTTTGCCGCTCATCCCCAATCAGGATATCAAGAGACTTCCGGGGCTGGAGGCCACACGATGCCTGGAGCTGCTGGGAGAGTGCAGGCGGCGTTACAAAGTCGGTTGGAGGGATTGCCGCTGGCAGGGTCGGCAGCATCGACGATGTCCGGGTTGCTGAATAAAGTGAAGCAGCGGGGAGAAATGCGGAAAGGAAGCAGTGGAGGGCGAAAGAGAAGTCTTTAGATAAGGCGGGGCTGTGTCGGAGTTTTGTGGGGGTGGATGAAGGTCAGGTGAGTTCAGAAGGTTTTGGTGGTCACAGGGTGAGTTGTGTTTATACCCGGAAGTGCCTACAAGCATGTGAATTACTATGTTGAATGATTATCGGTTATTATCTTCTGAATTGATTTATTATTACTAATCATCGTTATTAAGTGTGTTTTCATTCCTTCCCGTTTCTCTTTCTTTTCGACATCGTGGCCTTGTCTACTAAGAACTTAGGCCTCCTGCACCTCAATCCAATCACTCGACAAATCCGTAAAGAACGACGCTCCCTGCACCTTGGTCGGAGCCCCGGAGGCCGTCACATTGCAGCTCTGGATCCAGTCGCCTTGTTCCGCATACTTGTTCTTGACAAATACCTGGTAATCGGAGAACTTACACGACTTGCCCGGGCCATCCTGGCACCCGGGGATCGGATACACGGCATCGTTGAGCTTGACGCGGATAAAGGTTTCCTCGTGGGATTCCGACTTCGAAAGGGCTTTTTCGGGAGCCTGGCAGGAAGAAGAAGAAGAGGTAGCGGCGGCAGTAGCCGAAGAAAGAGCCCTGGTGGCCGTGACGGTGTAGTTGGAACCGGAGGTGTTGCTGTTAGGAACCCGGCAGATCATGCGTTCCCACGAGATGCCGCCGCGCATGCAGGTATATCTGCTGGAAATGAACAATCTGTTGGGATCCCGTGAATCAGCAGGAAGCTGCTCCTGTCCCTCAAACACACCAGAGGCTGCAACGAGCTGCGAGAGCTGTCCGTCATTGAGGAAGACGGTTAGGATCTTGGGGACGTCAAAGGAGGCCCCGGAGGCATCAGTGCCAGTGGCGTTCTCCTTGGCCATGAGGTTGATCATGGAGTCAAGGAACGGCGTCATGATCTTAGGGGCCAGGTCGTCGCCGAGGCCAAGGCCGTACCAGTAGCGGAGGTCCTGGAAGTACTCATAATCAAGGAGTTCCTCGTCGGTGAACACGGAGCACCACGGTGACAACCAGCCGGTAATCTGCGATTCAAAGCCGCATAGATACGGCATCTGGCTGACGTCCGAAGCTGTCAGCGTTAAGTCACCCTCAATCAGAGCCTGCAAGCGCTCCTGGATTGGCGGAATGTAAATACCATTCCACACCACCGTCTTATCCGCCCCCTCATCGTCCGAAAACGCCGGACACTGGTCTGCCGGCGCTAGTGAGTTCCCAATGGCGCCCGTGTTCCCCTTTGATGTCACGCTAACGACCTTACCCAATTCCTCGGCGCGCGGACCCAGGAAGCCACGGGCAAAGTTGCGGGCGGTCTGCAGGACGCGCGTGTAGTTATTGGCGTAGGTATAGAAGGGGGCCCCGTCGGTGTACAGGTCGGGATACCGGGTGCGCAGGGTGTAGCCCAGGTCGTAGGCTTCCTTCCAGCCGGTGACGGATTCCATGGCGATTTGCGCAGTTGGGTTGGCCAGGACAGGTTTCCAGGATTTAAGGAAGGAGAGGGCGCCGGTGGCGGTGAAGTTGGCAGATTGGAACTGATACGGGAGGAGGTTAGCCGGGAGGGAACTACCGAGGTGTGTATGAGCATTCAAGGATAGACTTACGCGATCGTACATGGACACCCAACCATTATAGGCGCCACTGTCGGGATATCTTGAGCCGTGTCTGGAAACGTAGGTGGCCCGATTAACCTTGCAGTTTACGGGGACATTGGCCGAGATCTTGTTCACATTCGGACCTATTAGGGTCCAGAGTTAGCAAGAACATCTTATCGCACTTACACTTACCCCCCCCCCCTATGCATCTATCTGTCCATCTTAGATAGTCACATGCATGGCACGCACGCACGTGCTATCTATGAGCAAGTAAGAAAAAGAAAACGTACCGGCAAAATATGGCCCGTTGGCCCCGACGTGCTTGAGGGGTTCCTTAGCGGATGAGGAGACAGGGAGGCGGATGGGGTTCTTGGGAGAGAGGAAGGTGAGTTTTGCAGCAGAAGAAGAAGACGAAGAGGTTGCTTCAGCTCCGGGGAGGATGGTGGCGGCAGTAAGGGTAAGGAGGTGGGTGAGGAGGGTCATTTTGGGGGGATATATGGAATATATAGGGTTGTGTATATATAGAGATGGGGGTATTTAGAAACAGAAAAGAGAATAACAAAACAAGAATGATGGTAATGACTGTGGTGAGTAGGTTAACGTAATCAACAAAAAGAATGATTCAAGGCAAGATCGAGTAAATGATGCCTTTATTTTCTGTATATCAAGTCAAAATGAACAACGGAAGACTGCGGTTGGAGAACAGAGAAACTCCAAGTAAACCACTACTAGTTTACCATGACTTTTATATATCCAACTTCCCAGTCTCTTTACAAGCACATGTCATCCACGTAAATAGCAGTCCATCCTCCGGTTCTTCCTTTCCCGGTCCGTGCCCCCTCTCCATATCCCAAATCAAGCACACCTTCAAACCGTCAAACCTACCATATTCATGCACCTACATGCAATCCCAATCCCAATCTGCCACAAGCAACACTAACGACAACAAACATTAGAAACTTCTGTTTGCCCTCTTCTTCTTTCTTCCGCTTACCGGTACCCCGGTCTGTGGAATGGTGAGAATCAGCGGGGTTTACGGGCCAGAAGACAGAGATGGGAGAAGAGGGGAGATTTGACAGACAAGAAAGCGAGGTGAGGATATGAGACGATATTGCTGGACGGGTACCTGAGCTGAAAAAAAAAAACATGAGGAAATATCTGTATTTTTTTTTTTATCGCAATTGATGCATGACAGTCTTTAACAAACATATTACCCGAAGCTCTGCTTGCCCACTAATCAGCTTCCCACATGTCAGTGTCATCCTCTTTTGCAATTCAATCACATTCTCAATACATAAATAAATACCGCCGCCGCCAAGTTCTCGGCTCATAAATGGATGTATCTTGCGAGAAATTACCCTTCTTACTTTTGCCAAAGTTCATCATTACACGTGGGGGTCACAAACATCTGATTGGCCAGCAGATCTGCCTACTCTAAGTGAAGCCTCATCCATCTCAACATTGTCAATCCACCAGATCACCAGATAGAAAGATCTTAATACCTCAATTTATGTAGATAATATATATAAGTCAAAAAAAAACCGAAACCTTCCATGTAAACTTCCAAAGCTTCCAGACGCCAATCCAACATTGTCAAAATCGCCCTACACAGACCTTTTATTCCTGTTTTGTCTGTAACGCCCCTCACTCGTATCCTGCGACATATCCGCCTCCAAAAGCGCGGTGCTTATATCTTTGATATATATAAACTTATAATACCTGCCGGTGTTATCCCATCGCCCCGATATCTCAATACAAAAATTACACAATAACTACAACTACGATCTAAATCTGGAAATTCCTGCCATTATTACAGGCACCGGTGTATTCCTCTTAATCTATTTCAATGTTTACTTGTATAAAGGTATCCAGCTACATACAAATCAAGACCAAAGATTCAAACTCGATTTATTAATATGTTGATGACATTTTGCTCCCGTTTTCATCCACTGTGGCACTCACTATCGTCGTCTCCACAAATCCTCCCCCCACCCATCCGGCTGAAGAAGAAAAGTGGTCCCATTTTACTCTACGCCACCTCACAACCTCAATATATTTAACGTCCCAGCTTTCCAATCCTAGTTTGCAAACATCTCACTTGAGAAATATATAGCAACTTCGATCACCATCACCACTTGGAAAAACACGAAGTAACCAAAATACAAGAAAAAATCATACAAGCAAATTTACCATAGATGCAAAAAAAAAAAAAAAAAAAGAAAACAAAGATGTACCAATAGACCGTACATTACATGCCAGACAAGACTTTAGAAAACCAAACATTACAAGATAATATGCAACAAGAACAAGACAAGAACAAAAATTTCCTTTCTTGATCTTTCTCCTCACTCCTAGCAACGAAACCAACACCACTCGCCCATTGAATGGAATCTGATTATATCAATAATCCGACTTCCCTGCCACAAAACACCGTCATGTAACTTTAACTTGGGTATACTGCCTCCAAACAAACTCGCACACAAGTAAACAAACTCCATAAAACAACGCGACTTCAAACCACTTCAGATGATACCACCCGGAGGATCATACGTAGTTGACGCCTTCAGCCCTGCACTCCCCGGTACATCCGTCGCCTCTCCCGCATTCGGATTCGTCTTCCTCAACATAAACATTGGCTTCTTGCCCTCCTTGTCCAGCTGCTTGAACAAAATCAGCGGTTTCTCATTCGGTCCCAGACACCGCTCCTGGTCACCATACACAATGTATAGAGAATACTGTTCCCACGGAGCATTGATCTGGTACTTGCGCAACGCCGCCGGCAGCACCTTGTAGCAAGGATCCTCGAGACTGACACGGAAAGACTTGAAGATTTCCACTGGTGTGTTGCCGCCGGAGCCACCGGGCGTTTCAGGATTGGGTGTTTCGCGTCGTCTTGGGGGCTTTTCGCGCGAGTATTCCGACTCAGCAAAAGTTGATCGGGTTGAGGATGGCGGGTCGCGGTCGCGGTATGATCTGAGGCCAGTGTTGGCTTGTTGCATGATGGGCGGAGAAGTGGGCGAGGGAATGTTGGTCTGAAGGTAGCTCGGCGAGGAAGCTCCTGGGGCAAGGCTACCATTCATGGTAGACAGGTGATTGGATGAGAACCCGCCTTCCTCATGGGTCGTTTGGATATGTGATGGTGATGACGCCATGACAGGCGCAAACTTCTTGGTGGAGAGGGTACGGCCAAGCATCATGTTGCCCGGGTTATTAGCTGGTGGTGAAATGGTAGTTTCAAGCGAATATTGCGGATTGTTGCTGGCGCTATTGCTGCCACTGGTCATTGTGTTGCTGAGATTGGGCAGTGGTGCTTGGGCGTCCTTGGCCAGACGCAAGGCAGGGAGCATGTCTTCACGTAGTCTACGGAAGTCCTCAGTCATGCGACGGAGTTCGGCCTCCAGCGAGCTCACTTTTTCATCTCGTAAACGGAGTTGGTCGGCCATTTTGGCAATGTCTTTGATAGTAGCGGTTTGGTATTGGGCTTCTGCGTCGGCAGCTGTAAAGGTAGTAAAAGAAAGCAGGCGGTTAGACACAAAGATACGACCGAGAGATAGATTGGGAGAACAGCTGTGAGCAAAGACTTACTAAGAGGAAGATAGTGATCGCTTTCTGAAGGAACGTCTTGGGCTTTCTTCACATCGTACACACTCTTCAATATAGTCAAACGGTGACCAACACTGGTGATACCCATACTTTTGAGATCATCATGGAGCAGCGCTACCAAGGCCTCACCAACAATTTCGTTATCTATACACAAAATTAGCCAGGGTCTGTCTTTTTTAATGCAGGCGGCTCTTTATCTCGAGCAGTTGAACTCACCAACAAAAATGTCAGCATATTGTGGCAAGCCAATTGTAGCCAAGAAGTCGGCGCAATCCTCAGTTGTCCAGTCCGTAATTAGGGTCTCAGGCAGCCGATCACTGCCACTCCGATGCCCATAGGTTGTCGGCGTATGTTCACTACTCGAAGGCATCTCGGAATCATAGGCTGAAATCTCAGAATCCGCCACGGGCGAGCTATCGGCAATGTGACCATCATATTCGTCGTCGGCATCCGACTCGGTGTAGTTTGTTCCTGACTCAAAACTCATCGCTGACAACTGCGGCACGAGAGTCTCGTAGATATTTTGTGACATGGGGGGTTGATGCGATCGACAACGACAGGCCGACTAACTGCGAACTTTTGTGGGATCAATTAAAAGCTCGTCAGAGACTGAAATAGTGGTTGGGGGCGAGGCCGAGGACGAGGGGAAACGACCGGATCCCAGGCGGGCCTGATTGATGGGGAAATGGCCGATGTGGGAAAGAGCACACGCAGGCAGGCAAACAGGTCGATCGGTAAGTGAGGCTTTTCAATGAAGTCGTGATATGCCGACAAGAGGGGTTGATTACAGTATATGGGATTATTTAATGGTGTTTATCGTAGTCGAGGCTGATATTATGCGATGGTAATGTGCGATGCGAGACGATAGCGATGATGACGACGGATGGCGTGTCGTCGGGAAATGTGTCAGAGGCAATCGAGGAAGAATAAGAGGTTGTGTGGGGATATCGAGGATTCCGGCCGATCAATCGTATCAATTCCAAATGGGCCGAGCCAGACAATTAATTAATTCCGTTCAACAAGAATGTGATGTCGAGTAATAGTTCAGGGCAGCAAAGACAATCGGTGGCTCAGTTCCTCCGATGGCAGCGAATGAAAGTCGCAAGTTCTCCAGCAGAGTAAGGGAAAGGGGCGCGGGGGTTTCCTTCCAGGCGGTGGCGGTCGTTGGTAGTAAGTATGTGAGATGTACGACAGCTCTATCTCTGCCAACTAAATGCAACAACGGGGTTTGTTACAGGTATTGTATCTATTTTTTTCAACTAGAGATACGTTGTCGAGTCTTGTGGCTAGGCGGTCATGAAAAAGAAAAAGACAAATAAAATAAAATAACCAGTAATTTTCTTCCCTTCACAACCCACAAACAAGGACAAGATAGGCAGCCGCGCCTGTGTCGATAATGAATTTCCGCTTACCGAGAATTTTACCAGAAGATAGAAAAAGAAAAAGAAAAAAAAAGTTACAAAAATTTCTCAAAATTCTGGAAACAAAAAATCACAGACAGGTCGGCCAAGTAGCAAGCAAGCAAATGGAAAACACGCAAAACCCCATTCATCAAAGATTTGGAACCACGGACAGACCAAGGCGGAGAAAAAGAATGTGCGAGAGAGAAAATATATAGAAAAAAAAAAGCCAGGGCCTTGTAGACATTCACTCACACAGGCAGCACAGGGCAGAAAGGGAGAGTTGAGGTTGAGTTGAGTTGGGTTTTTTACTTCGCTTGATGGGTTAATTCTGATAAGACGTGATGTTTTGACAATTGAAAGTCAAAAGTAGAACAAACAAACAAAGCATGCCAACTCCAATACAATCAAAATCGGCATCAAACAATAAACTCAACTACAACCCACCCTCCCTCACACAATCACAATTATTAACCTTAAAAAAAAAATACAAACCCCAAACAAGGCTAGCCGCCTTCCCTGTTTCCCCTCTCTCTTTAGTTCAGGACAAGAAGGAAAGAAAGAAGCCCACCTGTGTCACCTTGCCACCAATCACGAATGTCAGTTCTTTGAAGCCTCTCGGCTCATACATACATATATATAAATACCCAAATGTATCATTTAATGATTTAATTGACATATATACACCAATATCTAAGCGCGCGTACCGATAATAAATAGATTCAATCTGGCCGCAGTCCTGGGCCGGCCAGCTCCATAGACCGGACCTTGGTTCATTATCTTGACTACAGGGAACGCTGATTTGCTATCGTTTGAGCACCGCGGTAGTGCGGTAGTAGGGAAACATGACTAGAATGAAAACATGTTGTCATACATATACA
Source organism: Ambrosiella cleistominuta (assembly GCA_017139545.1). Taxonomy (NCBI): domain Eukaryota; kingdom Fungi; phylum Ascomycota; class Sordariomycetes; order Microascales; family Ceratocystidaceae; genus Ambrosiella; species Ambrosiella cleistominuta. Next base: position 35,103 of record JABFIG010000131.1, on the reverse strand, counting down.
ACGGTGATGATCACCAGTGGTAATCTTACACACATATCGTGGTCTTATTTACTATAGAAATCGTCTTTCGCCTAGTCTTACTGCTGTTGGCCACGTCCAATTATATAAATTCTATATTGTATATATACATATCAACAGTCCTGTCCTTGTCCCCTAAACTAACGCACAGAAACTACATAAAGCCCCGGGATTCCTCAGCGTTATTTGCCAGGTAATGACCATTGGTCGTGCACATCAAGCAACGCAACCCAAGGGATATTGACATCATATTGCTATCTGTGTAATTTATAAAAAAAATTTTCTCTTTTTTTTTGGCTTGCTTTTCCCTCTTTAGTGCCCCCCACCACCTCTATATCTGAATCTACATAATACCACATACATATTGCCCCCCTTCTGGGTCGTCTCCCCGCCGAACTCACCAAATCATGCAAACCCATCCCATCTCGTTTCACCCCCGTCACGGCTCCCCGAACCCGAAATTCCTCATCCACCGAGACCTTCTAACCCTAATTTCCACCTTCCCACCACCGTATTACCGAGTCTCTCAATTCCCCTAGCCTAAACCCTCCCCAAATAACATCACCAAAATCTATCCTTTTCTCCATACATTTGCCCATAGTTTCGTTCATTGTCCATGCCAAATTCACCCACGCTCCCCAAAATACAATCACCAGAAATAACACTCCGCGGCACAGCCGTCACCCCCCTCCGCTCCGCCCACCCACCGCACTCCATGAAACACCATCGCAAGCGTAGCACTCCTCTCCATCACCACACAGCTCACACAACTGACACAGCTCACCCAAAAAAAACAGGTCTTCCCCCACCTGAGACTCAAATGCCAACTATCCAGACAAATCAGCCAGGCAGTCAGACAGCGGGCCCAATCACTGTTCATCGTTCCGCGTCACCGTTTCACCAGCATGTGACTCAACGTCATCGATTTCGTTATCAAAGACCCGAATCTATACGTAATCTGACTACACATTAAAAACCTCAGAGAAACAAAGTTAATATGTAAAATTTACAAGAATTAAAAAAGTATATCCCATTCATTTTCCCCTCTAAAATTATCATCTCGTATGTCCATCACAGCACTCATCGTTTATGATTTCCTACCATCACCTCCACGGTTCATCATCGTCATACTACTCATTTCCCAATACCAAAGCCTCCCCCACCTCCTCATTAAAAAGATGACATAACTGTATAAACCCTCAGCATCAAGAAAATAAGAAAAACAAAGAAAAAACATAAGGCAAAAAGTTGGAAGCCGAAGAAGACATAAAAAGAAACAACACCTGGAGCCCTTAGATCCCAAGCCAAAGATCCCCCCTCCGACCGATCGCCAGATCATACAAGAACAAAATGACACTTGATACCCGTGCTCATACCCTTTACCGTAGTGGGTGCTTTGCATCCTCAGTATTACACGCCAACACATCTTCAATCTTCCATCTCGGTGCCACATATTGCCCCACTGTCCCATTCTTTTTCCGCCATTCCATCTCAGTCTCTGGTGTAACGCCCGCTGGCAACGGCGGCTGGCCACCTGCAATGCCACTGGAGTACTTCAATTGCAACAGATCCCCAACCTCATTGCAGGCAATGAGCAATCTGTTGAGATCCTCCTTGTTGTGCGCTGCTGAGATACAGAACCGGACACGCGAGGAGATTAGCGGAGTGGCTGGGTACCCGACAACGACAACTGAGATCTTGCGGTTGAGCATTTCCTGGGAGAACGCGGCCATCTTTCCGGGGTTGTACACGACGACGGGAATGATAGGCGAGTCATCGTGACCATAGACAATGAATCCAAGACGCTTGAGACCGAGACGGAGATACCGAGAGTTGAAGGCAATACGCTGGAGACGCTCCTGGCCCTGGCCGGGGAAAAGCTCACCAGTGATCATCTTGAGAGAGGCCAGAATCTGCATGAGAACGGGAGGAGTGGGGGCTTCACCTAACTGGGTCGCAGCGTTGGTGCTTTTGAGCTGGTCAATGACAGCCTTGTCAGCAGCCACATAACCACCATTAGCGCCAAAAGACTTGGTAAGGGTACCCATCAGAATGTCAACCCTGGCAGGATCAATACCAAAGTAATCGCAGACACCACGACCATGAGGACCCAGGGCACCAATAGAGTGAGCCTCATCAATAAACAGATAGAACTTGTAGCGCTTCTTTAGCTCGAGGATTCCGGGGAGATCGCACATAGTACCTTCCATGGAGTACAGACCCTCAACAGCAACCAGAATCTTCTTCCAAGGACGGTGAGTACGGGGCTGGCCCTGAGCAATGGCATCACGCAGAGTACGCTCCAAATCCTTCATGTCATTATGCTTGAAAGCACGAATGACAGCACCAGAAAAGCGAGCACCAATACGAATGGACGAGTGGTTGAGCTCGTCAGAGATGATCAAGCAACCTTTGGAAGCCAGCGCAGGGAACGAACTCGAATTAGTGACGAACCCCATAGAGAAAATCATAGCGGCCTCCTTGCCAACAAAGTTAGCAATCTCCTCCTCGACCTGCAGAGCTAGATCCGAAGTACCAGCATCAGCACGAGGACTGTTGCAAGCAACACCGTACTTTTTGACGCACTCCTCAACAGCATCGGCGCAGGGTCCTTCTGACTGAGCAAAGCCAAGGTAGTTGTAAGAACTCATATTCAGAGTCTCGGTGGCACTGCCAGTGTAGATAAACGAACGGTTCCAGTCATTGGAAATGCGGTCCATGACCTTGATGAAACGACCAGGGACACCGGTAGTCAACCGAGCAAAGCAGTCATCCAGACGAATCTTGAGACGACGAACATAGAAACTATCAAAATCCTCGTTGAGTGGAGCATAACCATCGTGTGCCTTGATAGGGGCATAGAACTGCGGGTCACCAAACCGCTTGCCAAAGAAGTCTCTGACATGGCCAAGTAAGATGAAGAACAGGTAACTGGCGTAGGTAGTCAAGATGAAGTAGTATGAAGGCTCGTCAATGACTGGAGCAGCCAACGGCTCACCATGATGCTTGCTGACATAGAGATCGGTGGGGTCAGTCAGAGGACCGAACTGCGCGTCACGGTATCGTTGGCGGGCCGCTTCCTCATCAGTGGGGGGCTTGAAGAGCATCTTGGCAGACGAGGCGCCGGTAGACACGGGATCGGTGGTGTTATCATCAGCACTGAGGCTGATGGCAGGTAAGCTAGGTGCTGGTGAGGGTTCACGGTGGGACGCTGAGACCCCCGATGTCATGTTTTTTTGTCTCTTAGCGACACGGAGAGCGCGAGCCGAAGGGGCGGTAACAGGGTCTTCTGAGCCAGATAGAGACAGACTGCTGTTGACTGAGGATCGAGAAGTTGGACGTGTCTCCGGACTGTCAGTCTGGGTCGAGGTGGAGGGGGACTTGGAAGCTTTGCGGGGCATTTCCTATTTCGTTGTCCTCGTTGAGGAGTCAGCTCTGCGAAAGAGAAAGAGAGATAGGGAAGGTGAGAGGTGGACAAGTTGGCTAAAAGATTGACGAACTAGAATTAAAAAAAAAAAATTAAGCTCAGAAGCTGGGGATACTCGGTTCGTTCGGCCGGTATGCAGTGGTTATTATTAAAGTATGTGAAAAAAAAGAAAGAAAAAAAAAAGAAAAGGCCTTGTTCTTCTTGGGTAAATGGTCGAGCTATGAAGAAGATTCCAGGGTAGGCGGCCAAAAAGGAGGCTAAACAAAATAGGAATAAGTTTTTTGTTTGGGTTTAAGCAAAAACGGGGCCACGGCAACGGACACGGAACCCGGATGAAGTATCAGACGGAAATCCAGGTAATAATACTCGTCCAGAATTGAGTTGTGGAACAAATGGATGGCAACAAGCGCGCTTAATTGGCAGGACAGCCGCACACTATACTCGGAGGATACAGGCTTCTTTTTTCTTCACTGCACCTATGACAATGCGTGTTGCGATCTAAATAGCTCCTAGGACCAGCGAGCAGACGGTATGTGTGGCCACAAGAGGGACGCGTGTAAAGCAAATGTGCCAGCTTATCTAAAGTAGGAAAGGAAAGGTGTCAGGCCACCAACGCACCGAGGTATCAACAATAATCTGCAGGTAGCAGACGTGCATATGTTAGCAAAGGCGATGACACTGTTGTATATAGACAATATGGACAGCAGCCACGAACAAGAACAAAGTGTACAGAATCACCCAAGCGACAGAACGAGCCAGGAGATGAACCAAAGGGGAAAGGTAGCCAGGAGCTTGTTTTTTTTTTTTTTTTTTTTCCTTCTTTTCTTCTTTTCCAAGCTAGAAACTCCTTCCAAGTATATGACAACGGAAATGAGGGCCCTTGATAAACAGGCAGCAGGTTCACCAACAGCACCAGCAGCGAGACTTCAGTGAAGCGGGTTTAAGTCGGTACTGCAGATATGACAAAGAGAACTGCAGGGAATCACTAGATACCTGATGACACAACAAGGACAGAGGACACACGATAAACAGGACAAAAGGGCCAGAAGAACGGAATGGCTTCAGGGCGGTGGATCTCTGTGTAAGCGAGCGTTGGTGAGAGCGTGGGTAGGCCCGGTTTGGCGTCACGGTAATCCAATGATATGATTCGTTTGGTTTGGTTTGGCTTGGTTTAGCTTGATTTGGCTTGAGCTTGATCGTGGCCCACGCGTTGAAGAGCCGGGGTTGGTGGGACAGTTCAGGGGTGTGTGAAAGCTTAGCCGGCAAAATAGCTGTTGAGATCGCAAGGTTTGCTGAGGAAGCTATATAGATATAAATATACGAGCAAGTAATTACATAGACATCTGGATTCACCAGTTTGAGCTATTGTGTATGTCGGCGAGTCATTGAGTCATGTCATGAGACTAATCCCGGTGCAATCGCGGCTATCAGTATCACTTGATGACCCTCCGTAATCGCCGTCGCAGCCCCGCTACCCGCAGCAGACGCCGGCGCTTCCGAAGAATTATATCTCGATATGCCACCGGGCGGTAGCAAGCGCCACCAGATGTTGAGTATTGATTCGGCCAATGGAATGCTAAGGAGTCGAAACCCACAATGAGGTTTTTTTTTCATGCTAGCAAATAAGACGGATATAAACTGGATACGACTTACTGTTCATGTGCGGTATGCGTGGTGTTTGTGCACGCAATTACATATATACAGCCGGCGTCGTTGGAGTTGAAGGAGGAAGGCCAAGGTGTGACAGCTGCAGAATGGTTACAATGTACTAATACGCAAGCGGGGAAAATGACACGACCAAGCACAGGAGCGACTCAGTCGGCGAGAAGAAGAAAAAAAAGGCAATTTTCTGTAAATACAGTTGAGTCGACAAAAAGATACATACGAGAAAGATATTTTGCTAAATCACGTTTTGGTCAAATCAATGGTAGTAACGTGAGGCTCATTTCTGGTCATTGGTTATGGAAAGAAGTTAAGATTTTTCTTTTTTGCCACTGAGATACGGTTATTGGCAGTAGCGTAAGGAACAGGAAGGTGGTGCTGAAACTACCAGAATGAGGAACTTGACTACACAGCGAGATGATTTTGGGAGAAGTGTCATATCCGCCAACAACTTCAGATATATAACATTCACAAGGCATTACCAGACCTATCAAATCAGGTTGGCAACCTTAATATCTGGACTATTGGAGTTTCGATTTTAGTATCCTTACTAACACGGAGAGAACCCTGTTATTCCAATTCTTGACCCCACTATAATGCGTTCCTCTCCCACGTCTTCCGAACACGAGCTCTCCTTATCAAAAATCACACATCCGTCGTCTGTATACACGGCTACTTCCCACCATGGCCACTTCTGCTTTCCCATCACCACCATCTATGTATCACCATCCACTGACATTACCACTGTTACTATACACCACCACTACAATCTTTGTCCCTGAAAACCAACCCTTTTTCTCTCACCTCCATCCCGCGGCACTTATAGCGCTTCCTTCCCTCACTCTCCCCCCTCCACCATAATCATTAACTTACTACCCAAATACTTACATAACATAACTTTCAAACATTACCATTCCAAACCCATGAATCCCTATTCTTTTTCACATGCTACACATACATGTCATAATGTCATATCTCGGCATTATTGTTAGTGACCAGCTCCGTGGCCTGCTGTAATCTCTAGGGTGGGCCGCACTTTCAGATGAGCGCAGGCGCGTAATGGCGAGGTGCTAATGGGGTAACTTAAACGGATCTTGAAGGGTGCAACACTTAGGCAGATGTTAGGGTTTTATATGGCTTTATACCCTAATGTTGTGTTAAGTCGCCAAAAAAAACCCCTGGAAGCGATAGATTCGGATAAATGTTACGGATATGTCCGCAGTTCCCATCTGAGATCCGTCCGGGTAGTCGGTGCCATGAAGTCAGTCGTTACAGGAGGCCATATCAGTTGGAAATCTGAGTATGATAAATTCAACCTCGGCTCATGATTCCCTCCGTAGAAATAAAATAAATCTGTGCTCTTCATGTCCATAACCCTAATACTTATGATAGTACTTGCTCCAACTGAAATGATATTAATAGGTTTAAAGCAACTATCTATTCATACTCCAACTTCGGCCCCACTGCGGCTCTGCGGGTTGTGAAGGCTTTATACACTGCAAATAACTTTCTATTCCAACTCACCACTACTCACTCGTTTCATATCACCTTTCCTTTAACAATCCTCATACTAATCTTATTGAAATAAAAAAAACATAATACATAACACACACAGGCCCGTCATGTCCGAAATCCTGTGGACACCCCCGGCCCCGGAGACCACTCCACTCTGGTCCTTCCTCCTCCGCATCAACAAAAAACATGGCCTATCCCTCAAAACCTACGCCGACCTCCTATCATGGTCCATCTCATTCCTTCCTGACTTCTGGGCCGAAGTCTGGGACTTCACCGCCATTGTCTACTCGCAAACCTACACCTCCGTATGTCCGACCCGGACCAACTCCCTCACATTCATCTCCCCCTTGCAACTAACACTACTACTCACCTTAGGTCCTCCCCACTACTTCCATGTTCCCCCGCCCTGATTTTTTCACCGGCTCCAAACTAAACTACGCCGAGAATTTGCTCTTCCCCGCCAAAATCAACCTGAACCCCAATGACCCCGCTCTCATTTCCCTCACCGAATCCGACCTCTCGCCCTTCCCCGGCGATCTCACTCCCTTTACTCTCACCTGGACACAACTCCGCCACCTCGTCGCCCGCGTTCGGGCTGCGCTCCGCCATGTTGGCGTGAAGCCCCATGACATCGTCGTCGGGTATGTGGGGAACCATTCGGAAGCAATTATCCAGATGTTGGCGGCTGCGTCCTTGGGGGCTATTTGGTCGTCGATTAGCCCGGATTCAGGAGTGACGGCGGTGGTGGATAGATTTGTGCAGTTTAAACCCAAAGTGCTCTTTGCGGACGATGGCACGATGTATAATGGGAAGCGATGGCCAGGGTTGAGTAAAGTGGATGCCGTCGTTAAGGCATTGGAGCCGTTGGGATTGGAGCAGGTGGTCATTGTCCCAGTACTGGGCTTTTCGGATGATGAAGTCAAGTCATCTCTATCTGATATAAGAGTCTCTGTTACCAGCTGGTCCAACTTTGTCGACTCAGCCCCTGAAGAACCTTTGACATTTGAGCAACTACCCCCTTCACATCCTCTCTTCATCCTCTTCTCCTCCGGAACCACAGGCCTCCCCAAAGCTATAATGCACTCAGCCCTTGGAACCCTCATCCAGCACAAAAAAGAACATATCCTCCACGGCTCTCTCGGCTCCACTTCCCGCATGCTCTACTACACAACAACCTCGTGGATGATGTGGCATTGGTCGGTTGCCGCACTGTCTACTGGCGCCTCATTAATTCTTTACACGGGCTCACCCTTCTCCCCTCTCGGGCCTCTCACCCTCCCTACTCTTCTTTCGGCCCTCCGTGTCACCGACTTTGGGACATCTGCCGCTTACCTGACCACACTAGAATCCAAAGACATCCGCCCTCTGAATGCCACCGGCATCGACCTCTCCCCCCTTCGTACCATCTATTCCACCGCCTCGCCTCTCCCTCCTTCAACCTTCCGCTACATCTACTCTGCCTTCCCATCTTCCATTATGCTCTCCTCCATCACCGGTGGCACCGACATAATCTCCCTCTTTGGCGCCCCTTGTCCCCTACTCCCTGTCCGTGCCGGTGCTCTCCAGTGTGCCGGATTAGCAATGGACATCGCCGCCGTTGATTCTGATGGCCATCCCGTACCCCCCGGGGAACCCGGTGACCTCGTCTGTCTCTCCCCCTTCCCCTCTCAACCCCTCACCTTCTTCTCCGAAGATCCTGCTGAGGGCCTAGCCAAGTACCGCGCTGCATACTTTGAGCAATGGCCCTCCGAAACCTCAATTGCCGGACGGCCTCCGGGCTATGTCTGGCACCACGGTGACTTCGCAACTATCCTCGACACCGCCAATCGAACCCTCGTGATGCTCGGACGTTCCGATGGCATCCTGAAACCCCAAGGCGTCCGCTTCGGCTCCGCTGAAATTTACAACATCCTCATTCGCTTCTTCCCTTCACAAATCATCGAATCCATCTGTGTCGGCCGGCGCCGCGCCCATGAATCAGACGAGACGGTCTGTCTTTTTGTCAGGCTTGCCGACGGCGTCACGTTCTCAGAGGACCTGGTTAAGGAGATTAAGGGCAAGATCAGGGCAGAGTTGAGCCCAAGACATGTCCCGGGAGTTGTCGCAGAGGCAAAGGGGGGCATCCCTCAGACGAGCAACGGGAAGAAGATTGAAGTGGCGGTGAAGAAGATTATCTCGGGGTATGAAGTACAGACGAATGCGAGTGTGGCGAATCCTGAGGCGCTAGATTGGTTTAGAGAATGGACCAAAAATAACCCGTAGGAAATGCCTTTGTAAATCATATTCGTAGTTGATATTAATCATATATTCATTAATTTTACTTACTACTGCACCATTACTTTGTCAGTCTCACTGAAACGTTGCCGTGCCTCCATCAATATTCGGGAAATCCATCATATAATCCAACAAATCTGCACCTCCGACATTAATCCCCTCTGCCGTCATCTGTACATTATTATTCTCCATATTCTGGAAAAAGGCTGCCCCCGGCGGTAAATACCACATATCGTCACCCGCCGTCCAGTCCTTAAACCCAATAACCGTTGGCGGGACCACAGGAGGCGGCACTGCAACACCCGAGGAGTTCACGGGAAGCCCCGCAGCATCCAAAGTGGTGGCGGTAGTGGAACCGACGGTGTTGGGATTAGGGTTGACGCTGGCATTGTGGTTGGGCGCGGCAGCAGAGGGAGGGGCAGGAAAAGGCATGTCAAATGGGGTGGCGGTGATGGTGATGGTGGGTGATGTGGATTCCGGAACTTTGGGTTGTCCGGGAGGGTAGTCGGTAGTAGTTGTGGCTGTTGGTTGCTGGCCGTCTTTAGTGTTGGTGGCGGCACCGTTTGTTTGAGCGACCGGTGCCTGGATGAAACGGGTGCGCAGACGGCTCGTTAGCGTCTCCAGCAGATCGGCGAAGCGGACACCCAGGTGGACATCGTCAACTACGCAGTTCCGCAGAGCTTCAACAGCCTCATCCATAAGCCTGATGCTGATCTTGACATCGCTTCTCGGTGCTCCAAGGGCAAAAGTCTTAAGCAAGAACATAGCGCCTGAGATAATGCGGAAGTAGGTTCTGACCGGAGCATGCTTGAGGTAGTCCTTCGGCAACAAGCCATCCACGACTGTCCGCAGGAGATTCCGGCACCCGTCAACGACTTCGCGGATGTACACTTGATCTGCCTGGGTCAAGCCGCCCAATTGTCCAAGCGGTAGCTTGCCATAGTAATTCTGTGTCTGCGGCGATAACTGAGGGACAGCACCTGAAGCTGTTCCAGTCGTCGAGGCATCCCCCGTATCTGTAGACGCCACCGTAGCCGGTACCGTGTGGTTACCGGCATTATTAGTACACCTTTCGACGACCGCCTGCAGTGACAATGAGTTGATGTAAATCCGGACATACTCGTACTCGATCGTTAGGATGTGCCGGATATATGGCGGAAGTCTAAAGCGATCAAACTCGTTCCACCAGTTATGTAGCATTGGTTGGAACTCGCGCAGCAGATCTACATACAGGCCGCTCTGAATAATCTCCGTCGTGTGCTTCCGCGACTTGAACAGCCGCTCATTCCCAATATGCATCGTATTACTGACGCCGGCCCAGCAATGGATAATCTGATCGTCTAGTTCAAGGTCTGGAATGTAGTTAAAAGTGTTGGCTAACGACCCGTGACTAGCAGGCGTCATGCTCTCCACCGTGTCTCTTCTCTTGCGGGAGACTGCGGGGTCACTTTTCCACAGTTGTTCAGGGACCATATTCTTCCAACCGAGACGTCCAGCAAGTTGCGTCAGGTAGATAAGAAGTAATCGCTTGATCCGGTACGCTCTTCGCCGATATCCCTCCTCCTCATACTCGGGTCTCGGAACCGCACCATCGCGCAAGAGCTCGTCAATATTATCAAAAACACCAAGTTCATATGCCAGTCCCATCGCCGTCGACAACAACATCCAGCACATTCTGTCGCTTCTCCACGCCGGCTCCAGCCAACTCTCTATCCTCTTGCCTCCAAAGCTCCCAGATTCATGGAACTGCCTTTGCTCTGCATCATTTTGCAAAGTCGCCTCGTAACTTGGCAGCATCAACTCATCGATGGCCTCCGCCGGCGGGAAATGCAGTGCTCTCGGATGCCACTCTGTTAGTATCATCAAACTCTCGATAGTGCCTAGCGTCCGCAAACTGCCCTTGCGCAAGCCACGCCATGGTGCTGTCGAACTGGTCTGGAAGTCCTCAGTGGGCCCGGAGGGATGGAGACGACCACCAAAGGCCTCCTGACCCCACAAACACCGCTCAATCATGCCGCGAAGATATGTCCAGAGCTGTTCGTGGATGGCGTTGGATCTACAGTGACCTCCGGGTCCACTGAGTTTCATATATCGAGATGTGATGGTCAGGAGCGTAACAGTAAGGATCGGCTCTTCGCTTAACAACGTTGTATGCGATGCCGGGTTCCGAAAGGTCGGTGGCGAAATCGGCGTCAAAGGTGATAAATATGTGTAGTAGCTATTCCATGGTCAGCATCAAAAAAAGGAATGCAAATCTCGCAAGATACTTACTAATCGATGTACGCAATGGCCTCTTGAGCCGTAAACCAACCCGCTCTCACAAATCTGAATCTTCCCCAACTCTTCAATGCCTCTTCCAATGCGTCCTCCGCATTTAGCGGAGGCTGTCCCCGTACCCCTTGATCTGGCATCGGCATCGGCATCGGCATCGGCATCGGCATCGGGTCATCCACCTTGCTATGTTTCCTCAAGTGTCCTGCCGTTGGTGTAGCTATGTTCGATCCCGTAACCGACGCAGCCCTGCTCGGTTCTGGCCTTGCACTAATTGTCGGGCTGCTCCCTCGCAAATCCAAGTTAGCCCCAAATCCCTCGTAATCCAACGGAAAGAGACTCGACGCCGTGGCTGCCGCCGCAAACAGCGACGATCCCGATGGGGCCGATCCCGCAGGGTCCCCGACTCCTGAGTGGAAGCTAGGCCCCCCGGCAGTGGCGGTGGCCCCCTGGAGTCCCGATACCATGTAAAGGGCGACAGATGCTCCGGGAGGGGCCGTGAACGTGCCGCGCCATGAAGATGTCGCTGTTGTAGGTGGCTTGGCTGGTGTCTGTGACGCATATTGTGAAGCTGTAATTGTTGATGATGAGGATGATATGGCTGCTGCTGTGATTGCATTTGCTGTTGTGGTGGTGACGGTGGTGCTAGGAGAACGATGGTGTACGAACCTGTCGGTGGCCGCTTTGTATAGTAGATCCAATGCATCGTGTTGACCATACACGCGATCCCGCATCACCTCTTGGGCTTCCAAGTTTGCTAATGGCGCATTTGAATCTTCCCCTCCGCTGCTGAACTCCCTGTTTGTCCGTCCGCCCCGGCCATCCGGTCGCCGCAACGGCTCCCGACGGCCCAAGGAACCGCCAGGTGTCAACGGAATTTCTCCTCCGTATATACTCCGATCCAGTGGGAGCGAATCGGCTTGTAATCTCTTCCGCCCGTTCCGAATAACATACTCGTCACTTTCGATATCGCCATCCGGATCGTCCGCTTTCCGCTTGCGTCTGGTCGCACTGAAGAAACATTCCTTACTTTCTCGTCGACACCGGACACACGGCGGATCATGCGGATTATCAACGGAGCCCAGGTCACACCGGACTTTGCGCCGGCGGCATGGGATGCAGGCCTGGTACACGCGCTTGTGGACGGGAGGATTCGGATGTGATGAGGATGTGGTAGACTTGGAATCGGGTGGTTGGGATCGAGATTGCGATCGCTGGCGAGACTCGTCGGAAGGTTTGGCGGGTGGGGCAGTAGACAAGAGGGGTTTCGGATTGGAAGCTGGGGCGAAGGCCATGGTGGAAGGCGGTATGAGCGGTGTGTAACGGGTGACAGCGATTGATGTCTCGGATTATATATGTGTATGTCTCTGTATATACGTTTATATATTCCTCGGGATGATGCGGTATAATCAAGCTCGTTTGCGATTGCTTGCGGCGGATATGCGATTGTGTGCACTCGGGACCAATCAATGCCTTGTCGGGGATTCCCAATAGATAACGTCGAGACGGCCAATAGCACTTATCGTCTCTTTTTTTTCTTTGTTCTCGAAATCTCTTGAAACAGATAAATTCTCACTATCAAAAACCGTCAAATCGAAATCGCAATCGCAAAACCAAAATCAATATTAAGAAAAAAAAAATCTTGGCTTGCCACGGATAACAAAGAACTCATAAAAATCCACAATTCCCCACTGGCGCGGAATTCAAATTCTTCGTTCTTTTTTCCTTTTGTTCTCTTTTCTTTCGTTCCTTCTTTTGCTTCCTGCTGGGAGGTAAACTACGTCAAATTTTCTTTTGCTGCCCGACGTCTGAGCTGAGAATTTTTTTTTTTGTGTCGAAAGAGAACAATTCCCTTTGAAAAAAAAAGGGAATGATGAGAAAAATAAAATGGAGTTGAAATGATAATAACTCGTAATATGAATAATTGTTTTTTTTTTCTCCTTGGCAATAAGAGGGACTGCGGGGCCTCGTTGATGTTGCCCAAATAAGCGAGTCAGCAGTCTGCCATGTGAAGAAAAAGAAAAATTGATCTCTTTAAATGAGAATTGCTCGAATCTAAGTAAAGGCGACACTCGGCTGTTGAGAAAAAGGTTCCTTTGGCGCTTTCACAGTAGCATGCGGTAGAGGAGAAATAAAAGCGTCTGTTCGCAAGACAATGTAGAAGATTATCATCACTCGCTTGGCCACTCTGAGTCGTCCTTGAAGGATTCAATTGCATAAGGAAAGAAGCCACCAGATCCATATAACTCTTGAAATTTTTGAGAAAAAAAAAAAAGGAAAAGTCGTCAGCACCTTCCACTTTTTCATAAAACAAAAAACAGCAACATCGTAACCAAATAAAAAAGAATACCCTCAATCCCCTCAATCCCAATTTTGTCGGCTTCTTTAAACAGAAAACCCCCGTGAAGAACGCATGTATGCATACTGACTTAACCACTCCCCTCCACCAGGCTGGCTTTTCCACAAAGAGAATGTGAATGCCCGGTGTCCACACATCATGCATGGGGGCCATCACACTTACGCATACCCGGCGCATATGTACATACATATGCCGAGACTCCATCCATATATTTACTCCACCGCTGCCCTACGTAATGGAAACTACAACTCCCTCCAACTTTCTGGATCCTCCATATATGCTACTCAAGCCACATGACCACCCTGAAACTCACGATATTTTCCACATGCACCCATAAGATCTACATATGAATTTACATTTGTACACAAAGCTCAATATCACCAAACAGTATACCTCGATTACTTTTGGACACTCATCACCTCTCCCGTTTCCACTATCACCCGCTATCACTCATCACTTCTATCAATTGACCACTTCCTAAAACTCCAAACCTGGTCACCCGTGTTGTATCACCAATCTTCTCGCTAACCTGCCGTCAAGACTTCCGGGCCTCTACACCCCGTCATGTGCTTCTCCCGAATAAATCCCAAAATATATCCTAAATAAGCCACTTGGAGCTAAGCCCTCAAGGTCCTCCAAATCGAATAATAATATGGTTGCAACTATACTAAGGGTTATTTAACCCTCAAAGCATCATGACCTTATTTCCAGACGCCATCGTCAACATCATACCGAAGTCTCCAAGCCAAACGTACACAGTCGTGGTTCTGAACATTCAATTGTTACTGCGTTCAGATAGATGTATCGACTCTCTCGCCTACGGAAAAGGAAACGCAAATCTCAAACAAAAAAACAAAACCGTACCTGGGCAAGCATGATGCTAACATAAAAATCTCTTTCCACCATGCTACCGATACAGCATGGCGTGATTTCCCCCCCAAAAGTCTATTCGCCCCAGGTTCTGCCACCGCTAAAGGTGTAGCATAAAAGTTAACCAGATTCCGAGAAAACACAAAAACCAATAGAAAACCAAATCCATTCGTCTAAACTTCAAAAAAGAGGCTTCGTCGCCAAGATAGAAAAGAGAAAACCTGCTTAAGCAACCAGACTCTTGGTTGACAAGTAGTCCCAAAGGTTCTTAGTAAGAACATCCGGCATCGTGTACAAGTCAATAGAAAACTCGCCAGCTGTGATACAAGTTAGCACGTCAAACTGTGATAAGATACCAGGGATACTTACTATCAACATCACTCTTGATGTACGTGTCGGTAGACTTGAAATCGTGGATAATTTGAATCGCCTTCAATAGGTCTTCCTCTTCCAACTTTTCCAGTGCAACAGCGATCTTCTCATAGTCAATCTTCTGGCTACTGGATTTCTTGCCGGCGGCACCCGCCTTCTTCTTTGGCCGGTCATCATCGTTAGGCAATGGCCCCAGCTCACGAAGCTTTTCTTGCAACAATTGGGAGGGGTTCTTAAAGGTGATGCTCTGGATCACCTCATACCGCTCCTTCTGGAAGTTCAGATCATGAGGAACCGAGATCTTAGTTTTCTCGGTGTAGTAACAGTCAATAGACAGTTCAAATTCACCCCAACCTTCGTTGACGCATTCGAAGGGGGGCTTGGTGAAGGCTAGTTGGTGGATAGTGTGTTAGTTAAATGAGGCTTATGTAATATAGACGCGAACGCCTGTAGAGTGTTGGGTATGATCCTGCAGTGTTACTCTGCCGATGCACCATCACAGCATGAACATCTGTGGTTGACATATACTTACTCTGCACAGGATTTTCAAAAGAAGGATGAAGGTTGAAAACAACCTTGTTGAAACAGTCAGCGGGTTGTTCATTGCCGGCAGAATCCACCATGTAAATTTTGATAGACCATTCACGCATGGGATAAGCCTCAACCGGCGAGGGCTTGTCACTACATCCAATATGTCAGCACGCATACATTAACGACAAAGTGGGTTCTCGGGTCTAGACCCGAAGGGAAACAAGGTGGGAAACTTACATTTTGTGCTGCTCGGTAACGAGCTTGATTTTCCGCTGTACAGATGGCATTTCGTTAGTATCAACGACACAACTTGATTCAAACTGGGCCTGCAATTCCACCGTATCTGAGCTGCCGCTGCCCTGCCGTTTCCAGGAACGTCGTTTCTTGCTGGCCCGAGCCAATTGTCTTTCAATGATGACGCCGGCCTCCGCCGCTGGGGTTGATCTCTGCGTTCTAGAAGAGCGACGAACTCCCGGAGAGGCACTGGTGGAGGGTAGGGGATCACCGGACGACGCAATGCGCGGATGAGCTCTTGATCTTGTGTTGTAGGCAGAGGCAGTCATGTTGCAGTATGTGCATGCAGTGTATGTGACTTTAACTGTAGAACCACAGAATAAAGACAGAACTCAAAGACTGGAATTTACACTCATGGCAAAATCTGATCATGCCCAATCCTGATATAACAAGCGCAGGCAGAGGACATACTACTCAGATCAGACCAACAGTTGACGTGAACCACCATGGCGAACATTGATCTGGAGATGTGCGTAAAAGTCGATAGCAACGACGTCACAAAATGATCGCATATGCCAATCAGATAGATGAAGAACAAATAAGTCCAAGGCGACCAATCCAAAGAACCAATAGCACACTATGAAGACAGTGGCCATCAATCTTCAGATAGGCACCATGCAGCCACAATAAGACGACTGCCACCCGAGACAGAAGACAACTCAAGATAACATTGGCGAACAGGAAGTTCCTTACCTCAACAAGCATTGTAACGGATTAGATGTAAAGTAGTAAGCAAAAGGATAAAACGGCTCTCAATTTCTCAACTCAAGGTACAGCGAGCGTTCACACTCGACTTATACCGCCTCTTCACGGTGACAGAGCACAATCACGCGGCTCTTAAAATTAAATGGCAGCACCGACAGCGAAAGAATCTCCGAAAGGAAATAATTAGAAACCTTGAAAACCACAGGAGATTCCAACAAGCGGCCGTTTAAATCCAAATGACTAAGAATCGGAGATTCGTCAAATCAAACTAAAACCAAGAAGCTTGAAGAAATCCTGTGTCAGGATAAGCACGCGAATAGCAAATTAGGCAAGTACCCCAAAAGTGACTTGTGTGTACAGACAGAACAGACAGGCGAATGCGGAAGGGGCCCAAACTAAGAGGAAAAAAAAATCAGGTTTAGCCTTGGGATAGAGAGAAAAAAAAAGAAAATAGTGGTCAAGATGAGACAGAAGAGCAGAACAAATGACTAGGACAAACGATAAGAAATAAAATCCATTCACGGAATGTGAGGAGAAAGCCTGAGGAATAGAACAAGAGAGAGAAAGAGGATGGCCAACGCGTTTTCCGTTCGCTTCGTTGGTACGAGTGTTTCGATTTTTGTTTTATTTTGCTGAATAGGTGCTGGTACTGGTGATGAGGAAAGTGCGGCAAGGCTCACCCACTGTTCAGCAACAGCAAACGAAACAAGGCGGCCGCGGTAACCAAGGGCCCGACTGGGGGAGAGAAAGTGGGAAGAAAAGGGAAAGGTGAAATTGGTGACTTTTGGGGGCTTGAAAAAATTGGAAATACAAATACACAATTGGATTGAGAGAGTTCTACAGAATTAAAGGGACATGATAAAAAGGTAATAATCGGAAAGTACAGAGATCATGAGAGACTGAAGATTCATTCATTTGTCTAGGTATATACGCTATAGGACTGATGACAGAAGAGTCTAGATTTTCTGTTGCTCAAGTCTACCGTTTGAGTAGCCCTTACGGTGAATCTATTGACAATATTCTGGCCGTGAAGTTTGAACTTTACTATGTAATTCCAAGTAGTGATAGTAATGATTGATATAGAGGCATGATAGCTTGGACAAAGGTATCGTGATGTACGGCTACACGCACACTTCTCTCCGGGGACCTGTAACCATAAGATGATTCCAGATGTTTCCCCAGTCACAATACAATTCACAATTCACACATGCTTAATTTCCTTATCAGAACATTAGTCCTATTTCCCATCCACTCGCTCACTTCCTGATCAGATCATATCTATCCCATCAACCACCTATTCCCAGAGCCACTACTATCAAACCACCATGATAGCTTAAGATTTCAAATAGTGATATCATACTTGCCACAAATCTGAGCAAACCTCCGCTACCATCTTCAGTCTATTCAAATTCCCCAACTCACGGCTATATTATGTATAAATTTTATATCTAGACCATCCACTATTCCCTTCCCACCAAATAACACTTGCACCCCCAAAAGGAGTCCAATGGCCTGTTCGACCAGAACCCAAACTACTGACAAGCCCCTGCCACAATATCAAACGTACATGATGCAACATCAACCTTTCTCGGCATCAAAAAAAGCAAAGTTTAAAAATGCCAATCCTCACTACGCAACTAAAATAATTTTTTTTTTTTTTAGATGTAGAGAGCATTTCCTCTCCTTCGCCGGAACTGTAGATCAACTTTCCCAGTGGCCCACTTTCACCAGCTGTTTAACTCCGGCTTGCGCCACATACGCCATACCTAACAATACAATGCCACATGAATAATTCACATCACCTCTTATCAGCAAAAGACAACGCAAAATGGACAATGTACAAGGTTGCTTAAGTTTCTAATTCTTTATGTTTGTTTCCTCCTCACTTTCACTTCTTTAAGCGGATCCCTTGAAAAGAGCCTCGTTGGTCTTCTGGGCATCAAGGAAGGCCTCCTTGAACTGGTTGGCATCTGTATGGCGGGTAATAATGTTAGTTACACGCTTCATACGCACTTCAACTATCATGGAAAGGTTTCCTTACTGTCAGAGTTGGCAAAACGGATGGCCAGGGTAGCAGCCTCGGGCTCGCCCTCGGAAACGTCAGCAGCGACATTCCACACCCAAGAGCGATCAGAACCGACGTTGGGGGAAAGCTTCATCTCAGGGGTGACTATACGGGTCATTAGTAATTGTAAAGACGACTGTAGATATACCGAGAGGAACGTACTGTAGTGGTTGGCGCAGACCTTGAGAGTCTTGTCACGGCGCATAACGATACGGATCTTGCCAGTCTCCTTATGCCTCAGAAGACGGACATCACCGGTACCACGTTCCTTCCACTCAGAAGATTCCTTGATAAAGCGGAAGAGCTTGGCACGCATTTTGAAGAGCTGGTCCTCAGACTCCTCGTTGGTCTTGACCTCGACCTTCTCAGTCAACTTGATGACGGGCTCGAAGTGGACATCCTCAGACTCGGGAGCCTCATCCTCCTCCTCTTTGGCGGCAGCGGCCTCACGCTGGGCCTTGGCGCTACCAGAGTTGTCACCACGGTCCTCGTCCGCGTCCTTTTTCTTCTTGTCACCACCGCCAAACATGGAAAAGACGGCGCTGGAGGTGACGGGCTTCTCCTGTGGAGATAGTTGAGTTAGCGTATGGTTCTATGAATCCATTTGGTCTCGGCTATGAGAGGTCGAGTGGATGGTAGGATAGTAAAGGTGCTCCGGTGGTAACAGCAACGGCAGAAGCAGAGATTTTCTTGGTGAGCATTTATGGAACAGGCATCAGAGCAACAATGATAGTCGACGACGAAAGTGTTATTCGGTGGAATTCGAGGCTTAGTCGGTATAGTCAGGTCATGAGGGAACGAAAAGTCCATCATGACGAGGCTGGAAGAAAGATAGAAGTAGTCAAGCCGTTCCACAAACATGACGATATAGATTCAACAACCTGGGTGATAGAGTAGGTTGGTAGATCGAAAATATGCAGTCGTGATGCACAATAACATGGAAGGTGGCTGCCCTATCAAACGAAGCATGTGACACAGGCCAGAGCTCCCGGTCACGACACCGCTATCTCCTATCTCCAGCACGATGATGTAATCATCCCACCAAGCAACCACCACATGTCAACCCCAGCCGCCTCGACAGTCCTCCTCGCCATAGTAATGACAAATAGATCGTTCGTATCATCCGGTCGTCATCGTCGTCATCGTTGTTGTTGTCATCGTCATCCGTAACTATGCCATCACGCCCATCAACCACCCCACCCCGTCTTCTGCCCCATTACCTCCATTCCAAACACTTTCTCTTATGCCAACCCACCGCCCATCCAACCCATTAGAAACCACCCTCCGACATTGTCATACCTCAGTCTTGGTCTCCTCGACCTTCTTATCCTCCACTTTAGTCTCGGCAGCAGTGTCAGAAGCAGTCATCTTGATGTATTGTATTGACTAAAAACCACGAAAAAATTAAGCAACAAAAAAAAAGTAAATTAGGAGAAGAAGACACCAAAAAAGGGGGACAGCAGGATGTGAACGACAGTCAAAAAAGTTCCAGAATCAATATCCAGAAAGGAAAAAAAATATCAGGAAAAAAAAAGGATTAGGTATAACCAATGCAGGCAAACAAGGTATGCAGTGGAAAAGGGAAAAATAATGGGAGAAAACTCCTGACTTGGGCCTCCCGCTAGCTTAGCTTAGCTTTTCTGACTTGCCGAGAAAATTCAGTGGTAGTAGTGGGGTTTCTGATGAGAAAGGAGCCTAATGAAGGGAAGAAGAGAAGGGGGGGGGGGGGGGGGACTTTGGTATTTAGAATTGTTGGTGATGGAGCTATCCAAACCTAAATTTGTGGCCACGGGGCCTCACGACGTAATGTAACAAATGTCGTGATATGCCAATTCAGCCCAACATGACGATTCCATCTTATCACAAGGTTAATAAACAATAAAATTATTCCACCTTCACCACTAGACCCATAATCATCATCACCTGCTGCCATCGTGAATTACCCCGCAGCAAGATCTTCCTCTACGCTCAAATCAATTATCACACGCAATCAGCCCCGCGCCTCCTATCTGCCCCTCATTACCTTACCCTATCCTACCCCTCTCACTTTACCAATGCACCACCAACCCAACCTCATATTTCATATTTATCTCCCCTCTCTAATCTATTTATTAAACAACAACATACCCACGCACTCATATTCCTCAAATTCAATTTCTTTATTAACATCTCCTCTCTATCATCACATCCCCCATACATCAAGAAGGACGTCGAACACCACAGAAGTCCGTAATCCGACGATTACAACATAGAAGCTTCCAAGCAACCCCTCCTTTCCAAGTAGACAATCTACTACTGCTCCACAATAGCTAGACAAGGCCCAATAACAATGGAAGGTCACACAAAATCCTTCAGTTGTCTGAATATCCCTATCTGACCCTAGTATATATGATCATGCGCTTAACCCTATCATTACACCGATCATACAAATCAATATACTGCATTCATGAAGTCTAATTACTTAAAAGATATCACAAACCGACCAAAGAATAATGGATTGACCCAAATATCTATGTTAAAATGATAACCTTTCCAGTATTCCAAGTTTGATAACTGAAAAAGCAAGGCCATGGCGCACTAGGTCAAGAAATGATGACCCCGACAGTAAAATGACCCACATACAACAAGTCCATTTAATTGCTGAAAAGTTAACCCAAACGTATAAAGTCTCCCAATTCCAGATAATGCCAACCAGATAAAGATGCCCCGGAATATCACCGAGAATGACTGTCTTCTGCAAGCCAGACATTATCCGCCAACGAGAAGGACGATAGGACAGTCCAGAGATGAATGGGATGACCGAATCAAACGAGACCGGGTGAGGAGTCTCCGAAAATTGCAGAAAGCAAAACAAAATGTACAAAAAACATAGGACAGGCGGAAATGATAGTGATGGACGGAAGACGGGGGAATCGATAAGCGCAGCCTATCTGATGTTGAATGTGAGTCTAGAGTTCTCCTCACAGTGATGTAAAGGAGACTAGGATAGGATAAAAAATCTATAACAATAGTGATAAACACTAGCAAGAAGTGAAAAAAAAACCTACCTATAAAATGGCTGTGTGGGTTTGGTTCCGATACATATGGCAATAACCTTTGCACACACAAGCGAAGCCCACGCATACCGTTGTTACTAGTGGAAACCTTAATTATCCTTGGACGTTCGAGTCTTCTTCCATAGTTTCTGTTGACGATCAATATACTTTTTGGCTCTAGCCTTGTAGAGAGCAGCATCTCTTTTTCTTCCAGTCACGTTATACCACCACGTCCTGGAATTGACTTTAGCCCGAGAGAAACCAACCCGGCTCTCAGCAACAGCGGCCAACAGGCTATCGGCAACTTGCTTCTTCTTCTCAATCAAAACGGGGGAAACCTGATCTTTGAAAGTAACCCACGTATCTTCATAAAACTTGATGGCCTTGGTGATTTCAGGGCAGTCGGAACCCGTGGGGTTGTGGAGACAGGTGTTGACTTTGAGAGACCACTCCTTAGACCACTCTTTCATATCCTGGTGTAGAACCTCAGCTTGATTCTGAAGCTGGGACACCATAGGTTGGTGGTGTTTGAACCATTCTTGCAGAGGGTGAAGCAGAGGGGTGGATGTGAATGAGGCTTCACAGTTCTGAGTGGTTAAGTATACCGTCGGAGTGGAGGTAACGCTGTGAGTAACAGTGGAAATCTGCACCTCCGGCGTGGGAACAAGTCCTAGGACAGTCGAGGGGTCAACACCCATGGTTAAATACAAAAAGAGGGTCCATGTGAAGGTGATGAGGGTGCAAGCAACGGATACAACGATGATATATCCAATTGCCCTCAGAACCCAGTCCATCTTAGTTCCTGAGATAAACTTTGCCATCGCTTCCTTTGATGGCACATCCTTTTTTTGGAAGAACTCAAGCGCTTTGTCTTTGAATGACATACGAGGGCGACCGGGAAGGATTTGTGACATCTCAGGAGTTGACGGTTTCTCCAAAGAGTCTTCCATGTAGTCAAAAGATGAACTACGAGTCATGAACTTGCTTCCTTGTTCCTGGGTAGAAGTACCCTTGGAGGCATATTTAGGACTGGCCGAATCAGAATCCACAATGACTTGATCGTGGTACTCACTACCCCGAGGAGTACGTTCAATGTCAGCATAACTAACGACAGGGTTGTCGAGGTCGTCATCAAATTCATCAATAGCGGTAATTTCGGAGGTAGCTTCTTCGGCAATAACGCGAGATGACCGGCTGCCCACTTCAGCAGCCTCATTAGCGACGGCCATATAGTCGATGATAAATTCGGAGGGCTGAGGGGTGGAGTCAAAAGGTTCATCTTCTTCCATGAGATCAATAGAAGAACGACTGATAACACGGCTAGTGACATCAGATGCCTTGTTGATATCGGTCTGGGACGGAATAGTCTGACGTTCATAAAGATCATCACCAGTAGCAGACTCCGAGTCTGAACCTGCGATACTGTGAACCTCGTCGTCACCAGCTTGGGAGGCAGTGCCTAAGGAAAGCTGAGGAGTAAGCCCATTCTGACTCTCTGTGTCCTCATTACTAACGAGTTCAAATGCAGATTCGGTGAGCAAGTCAGCCTCCTCCTCCACAGGGAAAGAAGAGATGATGACGGGAGGGGACGAGATATTTCCAGGAGGTGACATGATGCTATCTTCTCTGTGAGCAAGCCAACGAGCAAGACGTTCACTTCCTTGGGGTCGGGGAAAACGTAATGATACAGAGGATTCGGAAAGAGAATCGGTAGAAGAATCACAAAACGAAACACTAAGGTAATTAGAAGTAGAAGTGGAGTCAGCTAAGTTAGAGACTGAGTCGCCAAAACCAAGGTCGGTAGAGTTTGGGCTGTTGTTGTTGTTGTTGTTGTTGTTGTTGGCTGCAGATTTCTGGAGTGCCGATTGGTTGGAGAGTCTGAGTGTCGGAACGGTGAGTGGTGGACACCGCGGGGTCTCTGGTTGATCGGCTGATTGACAGTGATCGTCCATAAACAAAATGGTAAATAAGAACGGGCTTCAGAGCATGAATTGATCCGAAGCTCTTTGAAAAGTCTCAAATCTATGTCCTTGGGGAAATGATGGAAGGGGTGTCAATTATCGGATTATATGAGACCCAAGATGCACTGTGATGTGGTGCTGTAATATGTTGATTGCACGCTGAGTAATGACGTAATTGGTTGGCTAACAAAAACGATTATGAAGGGTGAAATCGCAAGAGATCAAATACGGACGAAAATAGATCGAAAAAGGCTGAAGAAAGATGGCTTAGTCGATAAACATCGAACATCCGGTGACTTCCGGAATAACGAGGATCAAAGGAGGAAATTTCTTGGTCGAGAGCACGAGATAGAGTGATGGCGGTATACACAGTAAGCGGTAGGTTTATGCGACAACAAGAATCGAAGAATGGAAAAAGAATGTACGAAGGTAAAAGTCGTAGTAAATCTTTTGTATGAGATCATGAGTCAGCAAAAGTGTATCCAAGATGATATATTAGTTCGTTGGTGCCATTTAGTCATCGATTGCGGCTTTCACGGGACTATTTATGGTTGGAGACTAGCTACTGCGCTCCGGAAATGTGGGCATCGAGATACGGAAGAACGAGATATAATGAAGTCCCTAGTTCACTCAAAGTATACAATATAGCAGAGCATTTGATGTGATTGAGAAGGCAGGACATGATTTTGATAATTAGATCATGACGTACCGAGATAGACTGTACAATGTACAAGCGAGACTGATTGATGCAGTGCGCGCTCTACAGCTTACTGGATGAAAGCGGATGTCGAGATGTCAGCTGCAAGAGGTGGGGGTGGATGCTTGGTTATATCAGAGGGTAGTAAAACGGCCTTATTTCTCCGTTAGTTCTAAAGTCGAATAAAACCTTTACAACACAGATATACACGGAAACACAGAAATCACGGTACAATAAAACAAGAAGAGATGGAAAGAGCATACGGAAGGACAGGGTTCGAGAAGTAATTGCCTCTTAGGACGAGATCTCCTTGCTAAAAGCAACCCCTCTTCTTATTTCCTGTGATACGATTCGTTAGTGCGTTTATTTAGCATGCTCTAGCAGGCGGATTGGTCCCTTAGATAGTGAGGTATGAAACGGGATCGATGTTACCATTTCAACCAGTTCCACTACCTTACACTATAACCACAGGCTGCAGCTTTTGCCTCTAATTTATAGCCGCATATGGCGGGTATATATGTATCAATATCTCCTGAATAGTTGGAAAGAAGTAAACGTACCACTAAATACATATTTATCTTACAGCGAGTAAGAAATACGGACTAGTTGGGTCTGGAACATTACCTATAGTAATACGCTTTGCTCGTTCCATCTCACCTCTCACATTGATATTCCTCAACCCTATTTCTGTCAAGCCCCCTTTCCATAATCTCCCTTTGACATGATGACATCACCAGACATGGACTCATTGATCGTTCAAAGCGGGGTATAGCATCACCACAACTGCAACCGCAACCGCAATCACAATCCATAGGCTAGTTATTTATAAATATATACAAATATAGAGAGATATCCAAAGATGTCTTGTCGCGCAAAGTGGAATGTTGATATCATAGTTGCCAGGAAAGGATCGCACTCAGCCAATGGAATTGGTCACCCCCGCATACCACGATCCCTGTGCTTTTTCCTCTTATGCATGGCTACCTATTTAGATCCGTGATGGTTGATGGCGGGGCAATTTAGCACCAGAGGTCGAACTGTTGTATGGCGGGTCTCGGACGTTAATATTGATCGATGTGGCTGATATCAATATCGATGACACAAAATGTAACCATAAAATTGAACAGGTTGTTAGAAGTACATGACCTATCTGAACAGAAAATCAAGATAGATTCAATCTCAGTAGTGTAGAGAGCAGACACCCGGATGAGCGATCAACGACAGCCCGATATCTTTTAATCATACAAGGTCCCGGCTGGAAACCATAGGATAAGATTCCGTGACTCTAGAGTTACATAAATACAATCAATCGTTGGCAGTCATACACTCCCGCAACATCAGGAGCATGTCCCGTTTCACAAAGTTTGAGTCATATTGAACCAAATCCATACAATAGAACTGCCAATATATACCAACATATTTCCATCTGGGCATATTTGCGATAATCTATCTAGGTATCCAACTCAATCATACCCTTCAATTATCGTCCTTCATTCATCCCCATCCATCATTAATATCTCCCCGCCCATAACCCCCTGTCCTCAACAAACGTCACGCGCTGCAAATTCCCACCTTGCCCCTCCAAGATCCCCACCCACCACTTTAACCCCCCTTGAACCAGCCAGTCAATCCTCCACACCTCGATATCACTTGACATCATTCACTCAACCTCAAAGAATCTTTTTTCACAATTTTATTTATTCATCAATGAATTTTAACACCAAAAAGAAAAGGAGAAAACTTGGAATTTATTTTACCTACCGACTTTCAATCTCTAGAAAGGTAAATCTTGACATTTTCACAACAAAGAATTCACGGCACCACGGTCAGCTTCTCTCTGCATTACCCCCATGCATGTCTGACCCGACGTAGACGTCATGTAAATCCTAACATGTGAAGTCAACAATGAGACTTTGTACCAACAGTAAAACCACAATCATGAAAAGATCTCTCTTCAGAGAATACAACTTAGACCTAGGCCAACCATGATATTTCACAATAAATAGATATATAGGTAAAAGGAACGAGAAAAACACCAAAATCCTCAGTCTCAACCCTAAGCCCCAGCCTTAACCCCCGCTCCCGCTTCTGCCTTCTCCTTAGCCTTCGCCGCCCTCTCCTTCTCCGCCTCCTCTTCCATCGCCTTAACCGTCGAATTCGGCAATGGGTGATCAAAATCATACCCCACCTGCTTAATAATCCCTAACCCCTTTGTCCTCCCTTCACGGAACAACAACGGGGTTCCCTCAGTAATGTACTCGGGTCGTTGGGCGAAGCGGAAGGCAACGAGGGCCCGGTCGCCGGTGCGGATGAAGGGGCGGTCGAGGTCGATGATGGCGCACGTTTGACAGACGGGACCGACATGGAGCATGGCTTGATAGCGGAGCTTGATTGTTGTAGCATGGAAAAGGATCAATACTGTAAATGAAGTCGTTAATAATTATTATCACTATCATCATTCCACCTCACCTATCATATCATAAAATGACAACTTACCCTCAGCAACAAACGTCTGATATGCCGGCGGCTGCAACCCACTTTCCAGTTTCGGTAAAACCACCATCCCCTTCCTCATCACACTCGCCTTAACCTTCCTCAATGCCAACGAAGCCGACTGTCCCGCCCTTACCCCTCCCACGGGTATCCTCTTGCGCTCAATCGACCGTACCAATGTCAGTGTATAATGCCCTAACGAATCCGGCCCCACCATCACCGAGTCGCCGGCTTTAATCTGCCCCGCTTTGACAATCCCGGACACCACGGTACCGACAAACGGGACCGAGAAAGTATCATTAATGAGAAACTCAAGGGGTGCCTGGCTGTCGTAGTTGCCGTGGTGCGGGAGGATATTGAGTAATGTGCGGACGAGGTTGAGGTTTTCGCCAGTGACGTTGGACACCTGGAAGACGGGGCAGATGCGTTCAGAGACGAACTGGGTGGCGGTGCTCACGCAGTCTTCGTAGTTCTTGACAAATATGGGGATTTTCCGAGCACCAGCGCTCTTGAGAAGTTTGCTCAGAGTCTTCAGGGTTTGCTCCAGGATATTCGGCGGGCAGATATCAATCTTGGTGATGATGACCATGATGGGGATAGACAAAGCCAGCGCAATACCGAGATGTTCCTTGCTCATGCCAACCAGCCCATTATTGGCGGCCACCATAAGCAAACAGTAGTCTGGCTTTGACGACAAAAGTCCAAACACTGTAGTCTTGAGATAGCGTTCGTGGCCCGCAAGGTCTGAAAAGGTGATAACTTTGCTCGACTTCTTGCCGATCTCCTCCCACGACAACTTCCGCCCGCTTTCAGCCGCAACCACATTCCCATCAACATCAAACCCCAAGATCTCCATGCCCACACTGCTTGTTCGGCCACTCTCCACTTCATGCTTGTGTCTGAACAATGCAACTCGGGCCAGTCCCCTGCCATCGTCCAGCTGCCCCTTGACCAACACACCCAGAAGTGAACTCTTTCCGGCATCCACGTTGCCCAGCACTGCAAATCGTGTCTCGATGACATCTTCGATATGCTGCGGTTTTTGCCGGATCAAAATCTTGCCGGAGCAGCCAGCTGCACCAGCGGGGACGTCTTTTGTTGATTCTGCCTCAACCGGCCCACCCACATGCTTAGTCAACAACACCTGGCACCGACACTCGGCTTTCTCTGCTGCTACTGTTAATCGTCGTAATGCTTGGTGGTACTCATCTAATGATAGGCCCATCGGATTCCCATCTATATCCACCCCAATGTCCAATATTGTCTCGCCATCACCATCCTCGATTCGGTGGTTGATAACTTGTCGTAGCTTCTCTAATGACGGATCCTCGACCTCTGCTTCTCCATCCTGCTGTTGTATCGGCTCGCTCAATAACAACTCCTTGAGGTTATAACTCGGCGTCACATCATTACTGAGCTCCAAGTGGTCGAACAAGTCGTCCAGCTCATCGTGGTGCTCATCATCTTTCCTCACTTCAGGCTCACTCGAGTTTGTCGCTTTCAATTTCTTGGTAGCTAGTAATCGCTGCTGCTCTTCAACATACTCAGCAAACTCGCTCAACGCCTGTAGTGACGTAAATGTCAGCATTCCGTACCAATGAATATCTAACAAGCAACCAGGGTTGGTTTTGGTTTGCAAGGCTAAGGGCCTACTTCGGACTTACAGCTTCACCCCGGCGCTTTTCGTGCGACAACGGCTGAACTCTGTTCCCCGGTTTATTGTGTAAACTCATCTCTTTCACACCCAAATTGTTCTAACTTATAGCATAAGATTGTTTCCCCTCTGCTGCTTTCAATTCCTCCAAGATTAAAGTACTATATACGCCACGAAATACTACTTTCAGGCATAGGTGGAACCTTTGGGAGGCCCTTGACAGTGGGGATATGCGTGTATAGTCAGTCGTTTGCAGAATAATCAGACGATGCAAGCAACTCCTCGGTCAATAATCAGACAAAAAAGCAAAAGTCGCAAGGATGGCCAAGTGACGATGAAATATGAATGTGAATGTTTTGACGCAAAAGTCAAGTTAAGATGCCAACAATGCAGCTGCAGATGCAGTTCGCGCCGCCAGACGTCCTTGGTTGGTCGCCGCTGCAAGACAGGCGCAAAGGAATAAATCTGACGTCGTATTTATAAACTGAGACAAAGTCAAAAGACAAAAGAAAGGACTTCAATTCAAGCCAACAAGTACAGCAAAAAGGAGGGAAAGAGGAGAGAATTTCTGAAAATTGAAGCTCGAATCGAGCAAAAGTAACGATGCTCACATTCGCCTCTATCATCAATAAATAAATAAAACCTTCACTTAATAGGCAATCACACAGTCTTTTCTTCACCCAAACTGACCAACCCACCCAACCTCATGAATCACACAGCATCATACTTTTACCTCCTAATCTAGCACCTACTCTGTCTTTCTTGTCCTGACGACTCCCCTCGCAATCTTCTGACTCGACTAGCCAAATATCCTTGTCAAATATTGCTTATTCTCCCTCCTCCCAGTTAGACCGGCCACTCCACCATTTAACTCTAACTAGAACTCCTCTAACTTTGTCACCGGTTGGTTAATCCTCCAAAACCTAGAGAAATGGAAATGCCATTGCTATGAACATGGAAAATAAAATTGTGGCATTTATATAGTGGTCGCCCACAAGGCCATCGATAATTGTTAGTTATTGGGCGTTTGGTTTAGGGGTATAACATTTGCTTCGCATTATCTGCGAGACTGCGAAAGGTCAGAGGGGTTCGATTCCCCTAATGTTCACCAAGGCTTTTTTACTACTTTTTAGTATCCTGCTGTATTTTCTAATTATACTACTACTGAATAACAAAAAAGGTCATCGCAGTACATCGGTACGTTCATCCCACCTCAATGATCTATATGTTTGTCAAGCTCATATCTCAAAAAAAAATCTCAATAATGTATTTTAGTATCATCGCTCGTAAATTCATTTTTGCTGAGGGTATATCGAAAACCAGATCCAGCCGTGGATCCCTCCAAACTCCAAAAATCATACACAATCCCAAAATCTATATATATAATCAAACTCAATTTCATCGTGTTCAATGACGACTTTCTTCTTCTTGCTTTCTTTAGCAAGGAGTCTCACTGTTGTTAGCCTTCCGCAGCTTTGGACTCTTCAATCGCCAGTTGCATCCATGGGTGAGCCAGCACCTGATCAATCGTAAATCTTTCCTTCACATTCCTGTTTAGCATACCCCGGATGAGATCCACCGAGTCCGCACTAAGCTCCCAAGGAATGCGCAGAGGGTGGTCTGTGATCTCATCAATGCTGTAGAACGGATTCTCCTTGTAAATTATGGTGTATAAAAGGATACCCAAGGCCCACACGTCTTGTTCCTTGCCGTTGTATTGTTGTCCGCCAAGCACTTCGGGCGCAGCATAGTCGATGGTGCCGACAAAGACGCTAAAGGGGCCACTCTTGATGTAAGCTGCGGAGCCAAAGTCAATAAGCTTGACATGGCCCTTGCCGTCAAGAATGACGTTCTCGTCCTTAATGTCACGGTGGACGACCTTGGCGACATTGTGGAGATGCTCGATAGCTCGAGCAACTTGCAAAAAGATGCTACGGCATTCAGCCTCGGGCATACCGCTAGCCCTCAGCTCGATATAATCAAACAGATCCATGCCAGGAAGACCGTGAGGCACCATCTCAATGTAGTAGTTGATGTTGTCCTCGAAGAAGCACTCCATCTCAACAATGTTGGGATGAGTGTATTCTGGTTTCCGAAGGTATGACATCACATGAATCTCCAGCGGAACAGTACCCAAGCGACGATCACGAGTCCATGTATCCACCAGAATGCGGCGCTTGGTGACATACTTCAAGACGGCCTTCCGGCCCGTCGCGTTGTGACGAGCCAGTTTGACCTGCCCATAAGCACCCTGACCCATTTCCTCTAAGATAGTGTAATCATCGATAGTAGCCTTAGCCCGCGATCCAGGAGTGTATGACGGAGTAATCGGTGTAATAGGCGCTGAAGGGATGGTATTAGCCGGCTGAGCTAATGCTACAGTGGTGGTTGTAGTCGTTGTTCTTTCTTCAGTGGCCTTCGCGGCAGTTTCATCTTTAGCAGGGGTCTGCTTGACAACAGCGGCCGGAGGTGCGGGCTTGTCGAGTGAGAGCGGAGGAATCTCAGTCACCTTCTCGACAGACACTTCAGGTTTCTGAGAAGGGGTGGGCTGTGACACGGTGTCATCCGAATCCGACTGCATGTCAACCGGACTGCGAGACTCCAGTTGGCCAGGAGATGGTTGGTGCAAGGGAGACATCATTGAATTCATAGGGGGGGTAGAAGGCAACTCGGGGCTACCATAAGTGCAATGCATGTGACGGGAGTAAGTGATCCACAAGGCGTAGACCGTCTCAATCTGAGGCGCCGCGGCAAGAGAGACCTGAACGGCGTCAGGATCAGACTCATCCACCTCCGACACTGACATATGACGGATATCACCAGACTTCTCGCTGGTAATGATGCGCATCTGCACATCAATTTTAAGCTCCGAGGTATCACGGTGCTTTCCAGAAATACCAATCGGGTACAAGAAGGCATTGGCAGCATCTGGCTTGTGCTCACGCAGAGCAAGGAGAGCCACTGCTTTGCGGAAGCTGATCTCCGGAATCACCATACCAGGAACGAGCTCCATGCCATCTTCCTCAGTCAGAATGTTCAATAGCTTGTCAAAGTTGGGAATGAGTGATGAGATAGCCTTTCCATCAGCCTTCTCCCAGCCAAAGAGGGAACCACAGAAAACTGAGTTGGTACTTTTGATGGTTAAGGTGTCGGGTAAGACGAGAATGATACCCGCCATGTGAGGAAAACTAGAAACCCGAAGATCCATGGTGCCATGAATCTGCTCCACTGTGCAAGGAATATTAACTGCCGGTGAATGGGGACAAGTGTAGTAACGCCGCCGGCTAACCTGATTGTAATCAATGGGGCCTTCACGGGCAGTGAAGCCCTGTCTAGGAATGCGGGGAATCAGATCATTGATTTCAGTGTCTGCCAGGACCGATTCCACATTCCAGATAGTCTTGCAAGCACCGCTGATCTTCTGAACTTGGCCCTCAGCATTGAGAGTAATGGTGGCGGAATCTTCGTGTATTTCCTCAACGACCCAGATCAAACCGACCCGCTTTTCCTTTACCCATATACTGGCAGAACCTGTGTTGCCATTGCGCTTTTGAATAGGCACAACATCACCACAGATCAAAACACCGCGTGATAAATTGTTTCTATGATGACTACCACCGCGCGTAGTGGGGGGCGAGTAATCTCCATTGTGCACAGTTTGCGCACGTCTAGGTATTGGTGGACCAGCGGCCATAATACGAGCAGTAGATCCGATCAGCGCAGTCGCTGCTGCTGCTGCCGCAGATGCATTTGGGTGGGCTTCTTCATCCTTTTCGGCTTCGGCGGGGTCCAAATACCGCAGTTTTTTCTCAAGCCAGGCTCTTCTCTCTTCTTGTACAACTTCAAGAATGCCGATCTGACTGATTTCACTCTTAGTGATACCAAAGACCAAGCAAGCCAGATCATTGGCAGAAAGGATAGTATAAGGAGGCTTGGCCAAAGTAGTAAAGATAGCCTGAGCAGCTGGCACCCAACGAGTGTGGTTGCTGCCCGTGCCAGATCGCGAAGGGAAATTGGAGATTACTGGAGACTCTGAAACCCCTGTTACTGATTCAGTAATGCCCTTATTACTGTCAAAATTATTTTCAGGGATAGTTATTGGAATTCTGGACCCAGAGAGATCTGTAAATGTGCGCTTAAGTGCGCCGCCAGGCCGCTGAGGTACTTTCTTTACCACGACAGGGGATGTGGAGGTGGGGCTTAAAGCTGTGTTTTCGGGAATAGGCTGCGTAGCCAGATGTGACCGAGACTCAGTTGTAGTCGAGATCCGTTCTGGACTGGTGGTTCTGGGGCCAAATCCACTCCCTAGGAAGCTAGTTTTTCTAGCATCTCTCAGATCGACTATGCTAGAAGACAGATCAAGGGGGTCGCCACTGTTTCGAGAGCCATCAGCGTCTTCATTCGACACCCATCGATTAGGGCCGCGATGTGAGGTCTGGCGGTTCTCATCGGTCTGGGCGAAAGAGAAAGAATGCAATGATTCGGTAGGAAATCTGGAGAGGTCTTCGAGGAAAAGTGGTGAAGTCGGGCCAGTGCCTAATGAAGGCACTAACGACGGGCTTGGAAGAGAAATTTGCATGGAAGATGATCGCAACCCAGCGACTGAGGGACTGCGAGAAGGGACAGTAGGGTGCATGAGAGGTTGTTGGCGAATACGGCGTAATCCGGAGTGGTTGTTGTGCTCATGTTCAGAAACTATGGCAGAACTGTAAACAGTTAGCATGAACAAACTATAATTTCTCAAGTTGAACCTACCGAGCTGTTCCTTCAACACTGTTGGCAACGTCGACAGAGTATCTGAGACGAGTTGATGGGTTGAGAACACCATCGCCGGACATGATGTTGAGGAGATTGCCGGTACTGCGGTTTTTAGGAAGAGGTATGCCAAGAGTGAGGGTAGAGCGACTGCGCGTCTCTTCGGAAGTATTTGACGGATGTTGTTGAGTAGATGAAGTCGAAGAATTTTGAATCTTTTGTGATGAAAAAACAGCCTCAAGGAGGCAATCGTCGACAGCCATGGTCAATGTGGTCTGCTGGTATGATTTGCTGCGGGATGTGTTAGGCAGCTTGGAGGTCTGTATGGAGGAGGGTGAAAGACAGGGTCCTGTTAGCAAGTGTCACCCACCAACTGCAAGATCAAAGACGAAAGAACAATTAGCGCAATTAAGGGATGGGAGGAGTTGGTTAATGAAATCAATGAGGGATTGCTGTATATAATGCAAAATACAGACTCAATGCAGGCTCAACACAGTCCAGGCGAAAGGTCAAGCACTTCAAACTAGGCGCAACGAGGCGATCGTATGTGTAAGCAAACAGCTATCTGTGGAGAGAAAATATGTGGGGGGACCGGGAATCATATCACCATGGAGCATGGGCTCATAGTGGTTACTTACCAGGTAGTGTGATTCAATGTATTGTGAGCCGTAAGACGGGAATCCCTGAATGGTAGCGGCGATGGGGATGTGTTTCGGAAGATTGACCAGGGCCTTTCAGAGGGTCCGGGTGCATGTTCTGACGATGAGAACAGAGCACTAATGCGTACAGAGGCGATGGCCGATATATCAAATAAATCCAAGCGGTGAGCCGATGATCTTTTTGCCGAATCGCTGACGTAAATCTCGGCTGGGTTTGAGAGGCGATGCAACGAAGAATCACTCTGAAGTAGGTAAGAAGGAATAGAAAAAAAAATATGTAAAAGTCGTGGGACGAGAGAAGCCATTCAAAAGTGGATCTTATATGCGAAAAGTAGTATTAGCAGTGGTTCCAGTGCATAGATGGAAGCATGAATAGTCAAGAAGTCAAAAATAGTAGAAGAAAATGGGTCCCAAAGTTTAGAAAGCGGAGTAGATGATGGCCTTTGTATGCTTCAAATCACTTCGATGAGAATCTTTAAAGGTGCAGAAACCAGGTTCTCACTATGCAAGTTCAGAGTGGAGTCCAGTAAAAGGACAAATTCTGCGCTGTGTCCGTATTTGTAACAGTTGAAAAAATAGGAAAGGAATGGAATTGAGGCTCTGCAGTGATCTCAGGATGGAGCGGAGTGCACAAAAGGATGGGCTTTTTGTTGAAAGAGCACCAAGTATATCACAACAAAACAAACAAGTGGATGGCAGTCTGGGGTCTGGGTTGATGGAAATTCTGTCTTTTGGGTGTATCAAATCTTAGAAATGTACTTGCAGTTTCAAAGAGAGCAAGCTGTGAAATCAAAAGTCAGACTGCCGTTGAATGGGGATTGGCATTATTGATTTCATGTAGATTCTAGCTGCGGAGTGTATACAGGTTGTTCACTGCTGATGATCGAAATCCTGTATATGTAATTTTGATATTACACTGTACCTACATTCGATTGATGAATTCCGGGTGGTTGATAGTTTTTTGGTCGTTGATAAAGCGTTTCGATAAAAAGGCAAACTGACAGGAAAATCAAGAATTGCATAAAAAGTGCGACAGGGACGGTTTTTATTTATAGTCGTATTGACAAAAAGTCACTAAAATATTACAATTTCGCCAAAGGTTAGGAACATTCTCACGCCGTGACTTTAAGCCAGTCACCCGGCGTGCCGAACAAGTTAGGAGTGGATCCTCCGATTCGGTATAGGATTAGTCTAGCAAGTCCCAAGATGACATAAGCTGGTCCATTGTTCTAAAGACCCTATTTGACCAACCAGCGTAGCCGTAGGCTCCCACGGAATTGGAGAAGTTGCGGCTGCGAATGCGACTATGAGTCTCCATAATTTGGCAGCGATGCAAGGTTTTCTTTTTTTTCTCCAATACCAAGGCTTGAGTCTATTGGACAATAAGACCACGGAAGTTTTATTAGAGCCTCCAGATATATCTCTTTTGATGAGGCTTGCTAAAAACCATTGCTTCTTGTGTAACACTGCTTTTTTAGCATGATCC